>JAGKTI010028914.1:0-12803 GCA_018397915.1 Birgus latro | reverse complement strand
AAACTCTGGAAGCGAAATTTGTGGTAATGCAGCCTTACTTGCTTGTTCCACAGCTTTTGTTCCGTTGATAATACTGGCTAATTTAAATTCAACCAGCTTCACTAATGATAGATATTCCTCCAATTTACCTTCAAATTTGGAGGTTTCTGCTTCCAAAAGATCTTTATCATCAGCTTGTATGATGGCTGCTTCCAAGTTAGTATAACTTTCCTCGTACTTGGCCCATCTTTCTTTTAATTGGTTCAACGGACTACTTAATTTCTCCTTAATTGGAGGTGTTTCCTCTAATGACTGTTTACAGTCCAGTATAGCTCTCGTTACCCATCCTGCCTTACCACTAACTGATTTTTGCAACAAGGAAATAGACATTGTTACTGATTTCTAAGTTACGGGAGTACAACCCTTTTTTTTTTTTTTTAATTTTACAACCCAGATTTACTGAACTCCATCGTTATTTATCATTTTAAATTTTGAGGGGTGTGGGAATAGGGTTTATGGCCTTAAACCTATCTCCCTGGGTTATTAAACCTCTAGGGTGATTTTGTTCTTCCCACACTCAGGTTCCAAAATAACCACAATTCTCCAGAGCTCAGTAATAATTAACATTTTAAATTTTAAGGAGTGTAGGGATTTGCCTTATGGCTTTATACCTATCTCCCTGGGCTATTAAACCTCTGGGGCAGTCATTATCTCCACACTCATTACAGCATAGGACCACCCAAGGCCTGCACAGCATAGAACCTTTCCTTCTTATGCTCTATGTAATTTATGAATTTTTGCGGAACCGCTTCTCTGCCTTTATGATTCCAATGGGTGCCATCTGTTTTTTGGTAGGCTTGGAAAGGCTTTGCATTGAAATGAATGAAATCCTGCCCTTTCCTAATCCTCTGTAACTTCCGGTTTATGGCCCTACTCATAAATTTGTAGGTACCATAGCAAACAGATGCGCCATATGGTAGGTTCCTAGGCTCAAGAAGGGTTATTGCTACTGCAGATTTACACGAGCCTTCAATGGCTCCTCCACTGCAAGTATATTTTCCACAATTTCATTAACATCTGAATCTTCACTGATGTCATTTCCTCCCAAAAAAAAGAATAGTGCGATCATGCTCCCATTCTAATACGGCGTTTAGCCGCTCATCCTTGGAAAAGGAATTTGCCTTTCCTCCAGGAGCTCTATATATACGTATTTCCACGTATTCTACTTCCACGTGACGTGGTAATAAGCTGTGCCCTACAAAAGCTACCTTAAAGTCGCTCAACGCCTCTGCACACATCTGTTATCCTCACTCGGGGCACCAAAATGTGAGAAAAAAACAAGGATCCTAGATACTCCTCACTGGAGAAAGTTATCTAAGTTGAACAGAGGTAAATTTGCATAAGTCTCGTGAGTAAATCAGGCAATTAAATCCCCTAACTCACCTACAATCACCTATCATATACTAGCTAGTTCCCAAAGATTTGGCCAAATCAATAGGGTCACTTAGCTATATAATGAGTCAAACAACAAGATGACGACGGGCGTGCTGTTTCGGTCTTTCCTGGGCAATCAGGCGTCCATTGGGGTGTATGAACAAGGAGCGTAGCTACTGACAGAGTGAAATCTGCCCAAGGAGTGAGCAACATGGCGAGCCCCTCTGTCCCTCATAGGATAGAAGAGTTGCCAACTATTGCTTAATTACATGTCAAATGCAGCTAACTTACTCCGTAAAATATACAAGGTGAATCTAACTTAATCTAATCTTAGTTTTAATTAAACTAAACAAGATATTCCCCCTTTTCTACAGATAGATATACTGTATATATATTAAAACTGGCCTCCCGTTTGATCATGGGCTTTTTCATCTTTACCACGTCATTCACGCAGGCGCAGTTTAGGTCAATGGAAAATTCCCTAGTTTTACATGTATGTACATAGTTGTCTACCAGTGTTAAACGCAGTAGCATTTAATTTATTAACAATAAGAATTAACAGATCGTAATCTCTGTGTTTTTAAGCCTCTCAAGTACGTTTTCCTCTGCCCTTTAACGATCGACAACTAAAAGTAAATAGCACAACAGCTCTGGGGGAAAATATTTCCCACATCCATCAACCCCCTTGGTTAAGGAGTTAACAAAAACGAGCACGAGCGCCAGCCATCCCAACAATCGTTTACTCACGATGGTAGTTGAGCGGGAACTGGGGAGGGGAA
Source organism: Birgus latro (assembly GCA_018397915.1). Taxonomy (NCBI): domain Eukaryota; kingdom Metazoa; phylum Arthropoda; class Malacostraca; order Decapoda; family Coenobitidae; genus Birgus; species Birgus latro. The sequence goes on along the minus strand of JAGKTI010028914.1, from coordinate 10,611 downwards.
GGGCAGCCATCCCAATGATCGTTTATTCACAGTGCTAGTTGAGCAGGAACCGGGGAGGGGAAGGGGAGCCTGGGGAGCGGGAGAAGCGCGCGTACACACAGCTGTTTGGCGCCGCGCATCAAGTTCAAACTTACGAGTTTATTTTTTTATTATTTTTTTGGGGGGGAGGGGGATGCCGAAGACCCAAGCCCAAAATGTCTGGGGTGTACAGATATTAGGGAGATTACTGTACATTACAATTTTCGCTTATACTGTACGTGAATGTGATCCAGTACGAAGCCTTGCTGGTCAGTATACAATCACTATTTTTCACTTACTCAGTCTCCTTATGCGAGTCTTTAGTCATTTGATTGTTCCAAGATGTCATTTGCATTCTTCACCGATGGGTGTGTTAATGTAATAGAACAATAAAGAGTGTGTGTTGAAGTTCAAGCAGCAAGTGAAGTGAAATAGCAACCAGTTGAGGTAAGCTGAAAATGTGTTTTAAATTTAATTTTTGGTGGTAAGCAGCAAGTGCAGTAAAGTGAAATACCCAGCCATTTTAGGTGATATGAAAACTTGTTTTTAGATTGTTGGGTGAGTAACCCTTGGCCAAAAATGTATCCCCATTAAACCCATGTTATAATTGATACTGGCATGTGATACAGTAAATTGTTATGCAATGCATTTTTTTTTTCAAATACATCATCATTTTAAACTGTGGGCATGCCGTATATTTTCTTCTTTCAGTAAATATCTCATTATGCGATCAAAATAGGTTTTCGCCTACCGTACCCCTAGTTAAATAAATCATCATCTGAAGATACTAAACCCAATTCAGCACATTATTTCTGCTGATGCCACTTCACCAGCTGATAGCAGTGCAAAACAGTTACGTTATTACAGCATTTCTGCGGCATAATTAATACATATCATGCATCGGAAATTTAATGTTTGTTTTCCAGACAATAAATATTTACATGTCACGTTCTGTGCTCAAAACTGAATGTCATTCTAAGTAAGAAACTCATGAGCACCCAAATCTACCTGATGATGATGATGATAGATGGGAGAGTGATGTGATTTTCTGCTGGGATGAGAGAGTGGCATTTATATACCAATTTGAACATTCCAGTTAACTCATTTTTTTGCCCAGTGATATTCATAGACACCTTATGTGTACCCTTTATGATCAGGATGAAGGGTAAAAATTTTTGAAGAGGATCAACGGAGGGAGGAACCTGAAAATTTTGGAATTTCACCATACCATTTAGTCATATAAAACGTGGGTTTCAATGACATGATTTGTTCATTTCAATTTGCACAGTAAAATTTCCAGATACATTAACAATGCAAATTGAGGGCCTACTGTACAGTGTATGTAATGATTGAATTTATGTATATCGTGTAATGTCTACAAAAATTCAACACACTCTCAGCAAACAGCATTGTATCATCTGCACTCATACAGTATGTCATCACTATTGTCATCATCATCATCACCATCTTAACCCAGTTTTACATTCATTCATTCATTGATCTAATCCTGTGTTGCCCCATGAGGAGTGTAGGATCCCAGATCTAGACAAGTTGGTCCTGACATTTAAGATGAGAGTAAGAGCCTCATTCATCCCTGAGTGGCATAATGTGAGCAGTTAACCTCAACCACCCTTTGGATATAAACCTGCCCAGCCTCAATCCAATTGGAGTGCCTTAATTATCCACTAAACCACCAGGCACCATACTGTAATTTGATTATATGGTTACCACCCTGTGTAGTAAATGGTTTCCTGGTGTACAGGAAACCATTTGGCTTGTCACTCAGTGTAGAGTCACCCATAGGAAGAAGAAAGAGGAAAGAATGAAGGAAAGAAAGACAGATGAGGAAGGAAGGAAAAGAGGAAAGGGTTGTCACCCGAGAGTAGCACTACATGAGTGAGTGGATGATGAGCACCCCCACCTACCACCAATCATATAAAAAAGTTGGTAGGACCCAGAAATAGAAATGGAAATATTTTGATTAATTTATTCATTTATTACTCACCCTGTCATAATTCATTCCTCTACCTTAGAGGCATATGTCTTTTAGACTGTGCTTTGGTCGCTTAACATAACCATTATAAAAATGTATTTTATTCAGTACAATACTTCATTTTTCATCCCACCAGATGATTTTTTACTGCATAGGAAAAACTTTTTGCATTAGAGGGATTGGGTGTAGCTTTCTTAAACCATTTTAGTGCAAGATGTCATTTATAGGTTAAATTAGATGACATGGAGGAAGCAAAATAAAATATTGCATCATTGTAATGAAGAGATTAGTGCTTTGTTGAATAAGCTGCAACTAATTATGTAGTCAAAGATTATTCTGTCTGCTACCATTTTGAAATTGGAATGCATCTCCATATATATGAGTTTTGTGCAAAAGAAACCAAACTTTTTAAATAGGTCACCAACTAGCCGGCATAGCATGATGTGAAGGGAGTGCTGTGTAATGGTGACTTTGAGCTTTAGTCTGACACTAGTCACATCGCACCATGCCATTTACTTGTCTAGGTACACATGCTTGAGTGAACATGTGTCTGGTGCACTTTGCGAATTTGCTTCTGTTGACTGAAATAATCGGCGACCTTTCAGAGTGAATTTCAACTTGGGCCGGGAGGGGGGAGTCTGCAGGGGCTAGATCTGGAGAATAGAGCAGTCAGTGGACAATAGTTGTCTTGTGCTTTGCCAAAAAAAAATCACGGATAAGGAGTGATGCATGAGCAGGTACTTTGTCATGGTGAAGCATCCAGGTTTGTTTGTCCATGCCTCCTTAGGCCTCATCCTTCACACTGCCTCCCTCAAACACTTCAGGACATCCAAGTACAATTATTTATTGATTGTCTAACCATGTGGAACAAACTCATGATGAACGATGTCTTTCTATTCAGAAAAGATGATCAGCATCACCTTCGCATTTGAGTGACTGACATGCTGCGACAACTGCCTGTTTGTTTCGACATCGTAGCTGAACACCCATGTTTCATCTCCTATTATGACCTTTTTGTGAAAGTTTTCATCAGCATTCAGTCAGCCAGCTCCTGACTGATTTTCTCTTTGCTCATCTGTCAGCAGATGCAGCACAGATTTTGCAGCAACACGATGCATCTTCTGTCTTTTGGTTAAAATCTTGTGGCACAAACTTTTGCAGGTGTCTGCTTCTTCAGAAATTTCTCAGGCAGTGATTTTCACGGATCACAGCGCACACTTAATGTGATTGTCATCTGTTGACGTGGAAGGCCATCCAGATTTGTGATTGTCTTCGGTGGATGTTCTTCCTGATTTGAACCTCTGGAACCATATGTAGCATTGTGTATGGCTCAAACAATCCTCCCTGTATTGTCGTCTGATGTGGAAGGCCATCCATTTGTGATCGTCTTCAGTGGACATTCTTCCTGATTTGTACCACTGGAACCACATGTAGCATTGTGTATGGCCCAAACAATCCTTCCCATAAACCTGTTGCAACATTTGAAAAGTCTTTGTAAAAGTTTTCTCAGTTTGAAACAAAATTTCTCACAAATATGTTGCCCAAGAGCCTTCATTGTTCATCTTGGAGCAAATTGCCAGGTGCACTAAACATAAGTCACTAAGTGTGTACCTAAGTGACTAAGTGATGTGGCATGATGCGACAAGTGTTTGCCTAAAGCTCAAGTCATCGCTATACAGCACTTCCGTTGCAGTTACTGTTCACCGGTTAGTTGGTGTGCTATTTAAAAAGTTTGGTTTCTCCTTGGACAAACCTCGTATATACAATGCAAACTTAAATCTGAACATGAGTTCAGAAACCTTCCACTGTCCAAACAATTAATGCATGTTTTAAAACAAAGTTATTTTGTGGAGATGAATTAGAATGTAAAATAAATGATGGATGTAAGGTCTTTCAGTTCATTTACTGTTAGTGGTACTGTAGGCTATTTTTGCAGGCATTGTGTATGATTTTCTCAGTAACCATTATGGTTCTGTAATCCAAAATTTCTCATTTCATATACAGTACATGTAATGCCTTTGGACTCAAGCGTTTCAGATTTGAGATTTTACAATATCATCCATTTATTTCTAGTGTTCATCAGATTTTGTGCTTCCTCAACTTCAGTACTGTCTTTTATCTTCCTTCTTCACTTGTTCCCACCCTCTCACAGTCACACAAATTAACTTACTGTATTGGATGATGGATGGGTGGATGGATCAGACTATCACATTTTTGGCTTTACATTTTTTTTTTTTTTTTAATGCACGGAAGAAGGAACCAAAGGCCAGGGCCCGCATACTGTTCCTTCCAAGAAAAAGTAAAAACAATACCAAAGAGAGCCAAATTCAAGATCCATTCATTTCGAGATGCCTGGACACACTGCGTTTGAAAGATTGGAGATCATAGGAAGTAGGGAATACAGACAGAGGGAGACAGTTCCAGAGTTGACCAGTTGCATAAATGAAGGACTGGGAGTAACGGTTAACTCTTGCATTAGAGAGTTGGACAGAAAAGGGATGAGAGTTTGTTGCTAGACGGGTACTACATGCCCGTCGTAGAGGTGGAGGGATGCAAGCAGACAGTTCAGAGGAACAGTGACCATTGAAGTAGTGATAGAAGAGAGATAAAGAAGCAACAGTGCGGCGAAGAGACAAAGGTTGAAGGGAATCAGTAAGAGGAGGAGAGTTAATGAGACGAAAAGCCTTTGACTCCACCCTATTGAGAAGAACTGCATGTGGGGAGCCTCTCCACACATGAGAGTTGTATTCCATACACGGGCGAATAAAACCCGTGTACAAGGTCAACATCTGTGTGGGGATAAAGAAAGTTCAGAGTCAGCCCAGCACACCTAATCTCTTGGAAGCAGATTTCACAAGAGATGTAATATGTTCTTTCCAAGACAAATCCTGAGAGAATGAAACCCCTAGCATGTTCAAGGATGATGCAGGACTGAGCTGGACATTATTAAACATTAGTGGGTAATCCTGAGGAAGATTTTGTCGGGTTGATAAGTGTAAGAACTGAGTTTTTGATGCATTAAAAATAACAAGATTATTTTTACCCCAATCACAGATATGAGCCAAGTCAGACATTAGGTGTGCCATAGCCTCATCCCTTGTTTGCTGAAGTAACTGCTGAGATGGGCGTTGCGGGAACCGAATGGAAAGGTGAAGGGTGGAATCATCAGCATATGAGTGGATAGGGTTAGATGTACAGATTAGAAGGTCATTGATGAATAAAAGAAAGAGAGTTGGTGATAGGACAGAGCCCTGAGGAACACCACTGTTGATAGGTCTAGGAGAAGAACGATGACCGTCTACAACAGCAGCTATAGAATGACCAGAAAGGAAGCTAGAGATGAAGGCACAAATAGAAGGATAGAAACCATAGGAGGGCAATTTGGAAATCAAAGATTTATGCCAGACTCGATCGAAAGCCTTTGAGATGTCAAGTGCAATGGCAAAGCTTTCGCCAAAGTCCCGAAAGGAGGATGACCAGGAGTCTGAAAGGTAGGTGAAGAGATCGCCAGTGGAGCATCCCTGACAGAACCCATACTGACGATCAGAAAGAAGGTTGTGACAGGAAAGATGCTTTAAAATTTTTCTGTTAAGAACTGATTCGAAAACTTTTGATACACAGGATGTTAAAGCAATTGGACGATAGTTAGAGGGTTGGGAATGGTCACCCTTCTTTGGGACTGGCTGAATGAGAGCAAACTTCCAGCAAGAAGGAAAGGTACAAGTTGAGAGACAAAGGCGAAAGAGTTTACCTAGGCAGGGTGTAAGCACAGAAGCACAGTTTTTGAGGACAACAGGAGGGACTCCATCAGGCCCATATGCCTTGTTAGTATTGAGGCCAGTGATGGCAGAAAATACATCAGCTGAAGAAATTTTAATGCCAGTCATGAGGAAGTCTGAGGGGGGAAGTGATGGAGGAACAGCACCAGAATCGTGTAAGGTAGAATTGGAGGAGAAAGTCTGAGCGAAGAGATCTGCTTTATCAGTAGAAGAAATAGCTACAGAGCCATCAGAGTAGAAAAGAGGAGGGAAGGATGATGAGGTAAAGTTGTTAGAAAGGTTTTTGGCAAGGTGCCAAAAGGAGCGAGAAGAATTTGAGTTGGAGAGTTGGGAACATTTACCACGGATGAAATTATTTTTAGCAGAGCGAAGAACAGACTTAGCACGATTCCGGGCAGAAATATAAAAAAAAATGTGATTCAGGGGTGTGTTGGCTCCGGTACCTTTTAAAGGCCCTCTCTCTGTTGCGGACAGCATTAGAACAAGCGTGATTAAACCAAGGCTTTCTTGCATTAGACAGAGGATATGAGAAAGGAATGTATGCTTCCGCGCCCGAGAGAATAACCTCCGTAATGCGCAGGGCACACTCAGACGGCTCCCGGCCATGGAAGCAATAATCATTCCAAGGAAAATCAAAGTAGTACTGCCTGAGGGCCTATCAATCTGCAGCTCCAAAGTGCCACAGGCAGCATTTCTTTGGAGGGTCCACAGGCTGTACCGGAGTGATAGGACAGGTTAAGGTAATAAGGTTGTGATCGGAGGAGCCCAACGGAGAGAAAAGATTAACAGTGTAAGCAGAAGGATTAGTTGTTAGGAAAAGGTCAAGTATGTTGGAACTCTCTCCAAGGCGGTCAGGGACACGGGTAGGGTGCTGTACAAGCTGCTCTAGGTTATTAAGGATAGAAAAGATGTAGGCTTGTTCAGCAGGTGGATCAGTGAAAGGAGAGGAGAGCCAAAGGCGGTGGTGAACATTGAAATCTCCTAGAATGGAGATTTCAGAGAAAGGAGAAATGGATAGAATGTGTTCCATCATAGAAGTAAGATAGTCAAAGAATTTTTGATAGTCAGTAGAATTAGGAGATAAGTAAACAGCACAGATTGCGCCATCCTCAAATTCATTCACATATAGCCGGTTTACCACCCATGCCCTGTCCATTCAGTTTTTGTGTCTGTGTCATCCAGATATACTCCTCTAGTCATGATCAGTAGACCATCTTAACATCCTTCACAGTCGTTGTACATCATTGTACTTCTTATTCCATTAACTTGTGTAAGCTCCATATATTTTGTAAATCCTGTTTCTGCATGTTTCACTTTTGATTCTCAACTTCGCACTCCCATTTTGAAGGTGTCCTCTGGGAAGAGGTGTCAGGCTACTTTAATATCCACATAATTCAGAACAAATCAGCAAAAAATTAGTGGATTATTAGAAACTGACACAGCATTCTCTGCATACATCAGGCTTGAAATACTCTGTCTCTTATTACGCACATCCGGCTGCATGCCTTTTTTAAATAATGCATGTATTGATCTGTCTCATATCTCATCTTATGTCAGTAGTGTGTTCCAGATTACTGTATCACAGCTTTTTCCCTATACAGTAACGTTCTACGAATTGAGAGAACTTTCAAATCAGCTTTATAGGTAGCATTAAAATTTTAATAGAAATGTTTATGTAATTCATTGTGGACTCACTGGCAAAACAGAATGTCAAAGAAGGCAGCGCACAAAGAGGACTTTCATTATGAATATAACAGTGACTCTATTGACTGTTTTGCCCTTGTGCAGTCGTGAAGGTCGTGAGTACCAGAGTCAGCGCGGACCACGTGACTCACAGCCACGCCCTGTCAGCAATTACTATGAGTATGAGAGTGTGCAGGCCATGATCTCTCATGCTAGGGATCCATCATCCACATCGCTGCCCAGACCCAGACACCCACACCCTGCCCCTCCACCCCCACATCAGACACAACCTCCCAATTCTCTTCCTAAGGGTGAGTACAGTACTAGAAATGACCACAGTGTTCAGTATTGTCGTTGTCGTTGTTGTGGTCCCAGATATGGACATGTACCCAGTGGACTGGTGGAAACTGGTTATTTCAGCTGGGCATTCCTCGAGATCTTTTGTTGAGATTATGTTAAAGGATTGTGTGAATTGGGAAAGTTGGCACATGAGATGAGGAAGTGTGTTGTAGCAGTGGTATTTTTGTACCTCCAGGATCATCTGGAGATGAACCTGGTGGTCTGCAGGCTGAAATTACCCTTCTGCAGTCCACTATCCTCCTTTTGGGAGATAGGGAGGTAGTTGCAGAATGTTTGATCAGTTATAATTGGGCAGCAGAGCCTCCCTGTTATATAAGTACCACTACATGGTGTCCTGCTCCAGCACCATTGTGGTGTGAGAGGCTGCATTACATTGAGGGCATAGTGGCTCATTTGAGAGTTGTTTCTTTATGTCAGTACTGAAATAATGGATGCATTTCTTCTCAGTCAGTCGGGCATACTTTTGTAGAAAATGACATTGTTGGTGATTAACTGATACATTCTCCATAATACATTCACTACAATGATATGTTTACACTTGCTGTTACCAGATAATTTTATTACAAGTTCCCTTGCAGAAGAAGGGCCAATTGATGTTGTATATATAAAACTCCCTCCTGTCTGAGAATCTGTCCTTAAGCAGAAATAATCCAGAAGTAGCAAGAACAGAATTAAAAAAAAAAAAAAAGTATCGGTGAAGGAGTTAAGTTTAGTAATGCAATAGCAACATGAATTTTGATAAAGCAGGTATTTCAGCATTATAAGAGTGCTTGACATTTATTATGGTTTGATCCAGCCATTACACAAATAACAGGGAAATCATAGGGTAATTTAAGATACCGTAAATGTAGCATGGTATGCCCTTGTTTATGTTACCTTCTTTAACATTTAACTGTTAATTCCAAATAAATTTAGGGAAAAAGGCCTCTTAAAGCTCCATTGCTAGCTATAAAGTTGATTTGCCAGTTTTTCCCAGTGTATAATACTAGCTGTAAGAAGAGAGTAATTATGTTTTAGAACACATCCCTGACATATAAGAAGGACTGTTTGTACCTTCTGCTGATGGACTGGCAGAAATGCTTTGTAATAATCAAAAGAAATGCCTTGAAGTAGCAGGGTTTTAAAGGCCTGTGGTGGCTACATATGTGCATGATTTTGATATTTTATTTGGTGTTAGGTGTTCACCACACATGAAAGAGTAATAGGTTGTGAGCATTATTGTCAGTACTTATCATCATTTGTCCCTGGTGATGCTGGTCCAGTGTATTGTCATTTTTTATAAACTTGATGCATAACTTTTCCTTTCTGTTCTTTGTATGAAAACTTACCCTTTTATGTAATTTTGATATTTGTACTGTGACACATGGTGGTCAAGTGGGAGATCTCTTCAGCCAGATAGTGCTGTGGCATACATACTGCAGTTAGAATCAGAGATGCCCACAGGTTTTCTCTCATGTAAAATGCTACCAGGAACATCGGCTTGTCCTCTGTCATTAAATATGCAGGACTATGATAGCCTAGCCTAGGGTTTCTGTGCTCCAATGGGGATGTATTGGACTGGCATTCCCCCTCCTGGGGATGGGTGGGGTGGGGGGCAGCACAGGTAGTAATTTAAACTTGAAAGTTATTGATATATTGTTATAAAATGATGCTTCACTTGGGGCAGATGACAGCCATGCCATCTGTGTCTTGTAAGACAGGTATGGTAGCTATCTATCTATAGTTATTCACTGTTAAAATTATTGTTTCACAGTTAAATTGATTATGAATTAAAACCTGTCTTCATATAATTTACAGATGATTCATTATAAATTTATTTTGAATTCAGGTACTGTATTTAATAATACTGTATATTATTTTTTATTATTTATTTTTTTAAAATTTCTTAGTCATGTACCATAAGCTTGTCTCAGAGTTGATTTGATTTAAGCAGCATTTTACCCCCACACATCGTAGACTTTATGTAGGACTGACTATATGTTGTTGACACCCTTCTTCTTCCATGGAACCCCTTCACAGGAGGTGGCCATGACAGAAGACTCTGCAGGCTGTGTCCTTGCACATCACTGCCAGTACTGTTCGTTCGTTCGTTTTTGAAGGCTGCAACATGCTTGCATGCGTCAGCCTTTTTGGATTGGAGCGTGTAGCATTTTGTGACCGGATGCCCTTCCTGATGTCTACCAGTGACCCTTGGGTGGATTCGATCCTCCGACCCTACGGCCAGAGCGGAGCGCTCTAACCCACTGAGCCACGGCTGCTACTGTTCTTTCAGCCATTCTCATTCCATTACCTACTCTCTCACCAGTAATTCATCAAACTGTTTTCTATGCTGCAAAATCATTCTGCATTCTTTCTATACATCTGCCCTCTGCCAGATAATTGTTTCCACTCTACCACATTTCTCTGCATACCATCTGTTCCTTCCTCCAAATGAAAGTAATCTTTTATTCTGCTATTGCTTACTCATTCTATCTATCAATTGCCAGACGCCTCAATTCCGAACAGGGTGGCCACAAACAAATCACCTCCATGTCACTCTGTCCCCTACCATTTCACTACCACGCTTCCAACTCACACCCCCCTCTCTCATATACATCTCCACTCCATCCCTCCATCTCATCCTCGGCCTCCCCCTCCCTCTCGCCCCCTCCACCTCAATCACATACACTCTCCTCGTCAGTCTTTCACTCTCCATCCTTTCCACATGCCCAAACCACCTTAACGTGTTTCTCCTAACGCTTCCCATCACGTCCTCAACCACACCACAATGCTCCTCAC
>JAGKTI010028913.1:1683-12804 GCA_018397915.1 Birgus latro | reverse complement strand
TTAATAAAGGCTATCTCTAATTCCTCAGTTCGAAAGGTCTCCCCCAAGCACAATATAAAGTCAAGTTGCAAGAGTATAAGTTAAAAAAAATTATGGCCATGTAACTAAAAGGACTTGTTTACGTAAAGGAGCACACGGGGTTATTGTGAATTATTCTTTTTCATACTCGTATAAGGGTTTTGGAAGTCGTGCAGAGCAATTTCAGTCTGAGTGTTGGTGAAAAAAAAAAAAAATCATTTTATATCGCAAGGTTATCGGGACGGTGGAAAAGCTGTAGATTTCTCTCTCTCTCTCTCTCTCTCTCTCTCTCTCTCTCTCTCTCTCTCTCTCTCTCTCTCTCTCTCTCTCTCTCTCTCTCTCTCTCTCTCTCTCTCTCTCTCTCCCTTCCCTTTTCCTACAGCTAGGTCCATGTTTATGATGGACAATACTTTTTTTTTCTCTTCTCGATAATAAGGCAGCTATAATTGTTTACTATTTTAGGCCATTCCAGTTTGATTACGAAGTGACTGATAAGCAGTCTATGTGAAAGCCATCGCATAATTATACAAGCAATGGTGGACCATAATTCGTCTCGTAATCCCGCATCCTCCTTCTGTCCCTTCCCGTTCACCCATTTCTACTCGTCCATTCCTTATCTCCTACTTCGCTTATTCTACATGCATATTGTATACTCTTGCTTTGTCCATGCCCGTGGTAGACTGAAACTGTTGTATCTTCCCAGAGTGATCTGCAAATGTTGGATTTAATCGATCAGCAGATCACGCTATGTATTGTCTAGGTTTCTAGACGGCATAAAACAAATACGGACCGCAACTTTACGTATCTGAATCATTTGCACTTTCACTTCCACATTTCCTCACACATTTTCACCCACGTCATTCTGTTCATTTTCTTTCTTCTTTTCCGTCCCCCCCTCCCCTTATTTATTTATTTATTTTTTCCTCATACCAGTCTGCCTTCCCCTCACCGCTAATCCCTCTCTCTCTCCTTCCCCTTCGCTTTTTCCTCCCCTCCCTCTTCTCTCAAACCTTCCCCCTAGTCCCACCCTTCACCTAACGTTGCTCCTTTCCAAACCCCCTCACATTCCAATTAAAGGACTTTGGTTTATCAAATACTGCGTTGATAACCTAGGCAAAATAAACATGTAGGTTGTGTTTCAGCCATTACCAGCTAAACCTGACCTTACGTTGCTAACAAAAGTACAAACGAGCACAAAGGAAAGCAAACAACAACAGACGTAAATGATTATTTGGGCCCTCTTAAAGTGAAGATTTTCACACAGGCATTTTTTACAAGATGACGCAAAGGACGGTAGTGTAGGAAAACTCCCTTTCCCATCAGTACTCCAGTTCATCCTGGCAGATAAAAATAAGAAGGATGGCCATGCAAGAGAGAAAAAAACTGTCAAGGAAATTTTACTGAAAATGATGGAAAACTATATCCCACAGTATCTCACTGTGAAAAGGAAAACTAATATCAACTGCAAAACGGTCTTGTACTGTTGCTTTGTTTTATGTGAGCTTTTTCAGGAGCCGATGAGACAGTATACTTCTTGGGAGCCGATGGGACAGTATACTAATCCATGCAGCGTCAAATGTTACTACTATATCGCAATCTCACACAAATCTAGGTAACTTGTTCTTTATGTTTAGAGCACTACTGGAAAAGGCACGCTATGCTTCATTTGACTACAAATATTTACCAGTAATGATTTTACTTCCGTTTTACCGTGTCCTTAAACATTTTTTATATACTTGGATCAGATCATCACCTTGTTTGCCCACTGGTTAGTTCAATTGGTTTAGTTCTTTCAAGCGTTCCCATACGCTCCCTCAATCTGAGAGAAATTTAACCCCCTCGATAGGATGACGTCTTTATTTATTTATTTATTTCTCTCTCTCTCTCTCTCTTTCTCTCTCTCTCTCTCTCTCTCTCTCTCTCTCTCTCTCTAACCATGCGATTTTACTCAGCCCGGGAAAGATTATACGAGCTGGAGGGGCTAATTATTCCTGTAGCATTCATTAGCTTTGTCACTGATACGGTGTCCTCTTAATTTGCGTAAAACCGCCCGACAGTAACAAAAATATAGGATATGCATCATCCATGGGCTGAAGGGGCTAATACTGTAGTACCACCAGTAGAGAAGCCTCACACGACCTCACATCGAATGTGATGTATAGGTATCTTTATTCCAAGGCAAATGTCATCATCATCATCATCATCATCATCGTCATCCCTACACAGTTTTTCACCATTACGTTCGGTGTGAGTATCATGAAACAGGGAAAGATGTTAGTACTATTAGAGTGCCTTTGACATGAACCATACATCCATTTACTCATCATTCGAACCGACAAAATTCTCAATACCTCTTCGCAACAGTATTAATATTCACTTGGCCATGCCCCCTCCCCAGCAACACACACACACACACACACACACACACACACACACAGAGGAGCACCTCTTGAGGTTCGTGGGATCAAGGTTTTGCTGTCGATGTGAAGCTAAGCTGTCGAATGCAAAGTTAAAGAAATAAGGCGAGAGGGGGGAAGCAGGCTGTCATATGGATCTCTGTACAAATAATCTTGATCAAGGCTTCCATATCCATAACTCGCACATTCACACATTCATTTAGCCTACCATACACAACGAACAGTAAATGACTGAAAAACATGGATATGCTTTGATAATTAATACACTGCTAAATCTTATCAACACGGAAAAATAACCATAAATTCTCCTTCAGTTACAAAAGCTGTTGTATTTTCCTGGAGGGGTTTCATTCTTTCACTGCACCATAAGCATGATTCATCGTCTGTAATACCAGACGATACTATTGTAAAATTTGAAATCCCGTACAGTCAAAAGGGTAAAGATTACACTGCAGCAACTCTCAATAATCCTACTGATTACCCAAGAAACATAGTAAAGGTGTTAAGCCCCGTTCCCCCCGAGTGAGCCGGTACCACATATGGAGTGGTCCTCGGGGATCCTACCTTGTCTAAAACCTAGTCAGGGTGGATGTATACGATTGTGCAAAGTTTTGTGTTCCTCGGTAAAAAATACTATGTCCTACATCCGGACGTGTGGAGAATAGTGTTTCAAGGTTGTACGCAGATTAAAACCTGGTCTGGGCGGAGGTTTGCTAATGTTACTCCAATGTAAAAACTTGAGATGCCCTCACCAGGGTCACCTCCTCATGGTAAGTGAAAAAGTCCAGCTCTGCCTAAAACCTGATCTGGGTCGAGGTCTACCACTGCGCAGAATGTCGTTTTCCTACAAAAAAGTAAAAAAACAACTATGGCCATGCACACTGGCACTGGATTGGATTTGAGCAGGCCTTTGGAATGTACATCAGGCCAAAATCTTGGTCCCGTTTGAGGTCTATCAGCATACAAAACTTCTTGTTCTAAGCACTCTTCGACGCTGCTGATTTCTAGGAAAAACTTTTTCTGAGAACCACTTCCATCTCCTCCTTCTTTCTCCTCCTCCTCCTCCTCCCCTTCTTCTTCTTCTTCCTCTTCCTCCTCCTCCTCCTCCCCCTTCTTCTTCTCTTCCTTCCTTTCTCTTCTTCTTCTCTCTCTCTCCCCCTCTTCCTCCTTCTCCTGCTTTACCCTGGAGAAATACCGTGCCTCGCCGACTCCACAGGCAAATACTGGTCGATGTGTGATTTCATTACTCACTGGTACCATGTTGTAGTACCAGTTATAGGCTTGAGAGTGACTGATAGATGTGGTATGACGCTGACGAAATGATGATGATTGAGAGATGGTGACTGTGAGATCAGATCATTCCGGTGAGTGAAAGATAATAGAAAATGAGAAATGAAGTATTTGGTGACAGAGATGATGCCACTAGGAGACGTCAGTTACTGAAAACTGACGTAAGAGGGTGACTGCGGCGTGATATGGCAAGGCGGCTCCATATGGCGAAGTCTGACGAATCGGACAGGCATACAAACGACCACCAATTCCTCTACTCCCACGGGCAACATGGCTTGAGGATTAGATGAGGGTCTGCAACGAGGATATAAAACCTCTTTGAGGGATATCGCAAAAAGGGCATTAACATCTTAACTGTGGCGACTCTACACTGTGTTGCCAACACCAGACGAGTTCGTTTAGATTGGGGAAGGTCATCAGTTGTCTAACTGTCTATAGCCAGACGCCTTAACGCCGGGGGACGGGGGGGGGGGGGTATGAAAAAATCGTTTCCACGTCGCCCAATTCTCTGACCTCAAGCAGGCCTCCCTCTTTTCTGCACCACTCTCATTAAATGCCTCTCCACCCTCATCCTCGGTCTCTTCTCCCCCCCTTCCTCGGTTTCCCTCTCCCCCTCTTTTCATTCATTTTATCCACATACACACTCTTGGCCTATCTCTTACTATTCATTCGCTCCACAAGGCTTAAAACATTTAATTGTAGTTGTCCTAACATTTTTAGACGGGGGAGCATCTCTTGTCTGTCAGTCACCCCCCAAGAAATTTTATATACAAGGTACATACATCACTAGCAAAGCTCCATATCGCGCTTCACTTCAGGTCCGAAAGGTCTTTCACACGCAAGGTGCTTCACTCTACCGTTGCCCCATATGATGCTTCACTGCAGCTTCCTAAAGATTTTCACAAGCGTGCAACTTTGCTTAAGTGAAACCACATCATATTGTCACGCATCCGTTTATTTCTATTGTACCGTGTTAAACTCACCCACAGCAACAATGCAACGCCCCCTATCTTACTTATTTGTCTGTCGATGTCTCTCAGCAGTCTCCACACATTCCTCGCATGTAGATCATTTCCCTTCCTCTCAGCCTTGGTTTGCACCCTTCCAGTAGCACATTTCTGACATGCAACGAACTCTTTCTTTCCATGTCCACCGCTCAATTTCAAGTCAACATCCTCTTTGTACATGAATCCGGCTTCATTATCATATCTTTTCGCGCACTTCATCCTCTTAACTCCCAAACTTTTGTTTATCACATTACTTAGATAATAAAAGACGCTCTGGTTCTATACTTCCTGACCATGCAGCCTCACTACGCATTACGCGAATTTAGTTCTTTGAAAAGCCATAGCCAAGCTATTTTCATTTATCAAAATTTGTATTTCTTGCAGATACTTCCAGACTTATTCAAGCAGTCTTACAGCTCCCACAAATCTTAAAAAAAAAAAAAAAAACACAGTACTAACAGCAAACAACAGTGCAGGTAATTTCCATACCCTACCCTGTCATTAGGGCCATACCCTACCGAGCAGGGCCAACTCTTTCATTAGAGGCACTCCATCATTAGTGCTCTACTTTGTTTCTGACTTATAACACCATCCTTAAAAAATAAATAAATAAAAAACACCGAAACAGTACATAACGCTGTTTCAATCCAACAGAATACGGAGAAGAAGACCCGTCCAATTCTTCTTTTATAGGCCTATCAGTGCTACATATCTTACTCCTAACAACCTCCAGCACATTCCCATCTACTCCATAATATATCAGCACCGTCTAGTCCCCATTGCCGTGAAAGTAGAATATTACTTCTGCTTGTCAATGGCTAAAAAAAAAAAAAAAATCTCCCTCCAAAAATAACCTCAGAGCAATGGCATGTTTTACTTTATTCTTGCCAGCACCAGACGAACCTTTCTATGTCAAGGGAGACCTCGCGTGATGTATGGGATTTGCAGCTTCCTTCTTACCTAACTACACACCTGGTTTACAGCTCAAACTCATCCTGGATTTCAATCATTCCAGTGTGAATAAGATTATCTTCCACCGTCCGCTTTGTTCCACTGATACCATGCTCATCTCTCTCTCTCTCTTTCTCTCACACACACACAGATACAGCCGCAACAGCCAAATAGGTCGCGCGAAAGTAATATTTAGATAGTATCAACGAAACACAGTACCAAAAAGACAAAGCAACTTAACACAAACACTGGACACAAATCGTACGAAATTCACCACCAAGCAATATTTTTCATCTGCTTAACATCGCAAAGACTGGAAAAAATCTTGTATAATGCACAATACAGCCATTTCACACATGCACGATGACGAGAACCGCTTACTACAAAAATCATGTAAGTTAAAAATGAGACAAAGTGGTTACAACATAATGGCTTTAACGAAATGAAAAATAAAAAATTTATTGAAGAAATAAAATCATTAGCATTTTCCAATACCTGTGCACTGACTTCAGCGCTCCGTCCCTCGACCTGTAATGATAAAGCAAAAAATAACTGCATTAACTTATAAAGACAAACTAATGTATGCAATATTCAGCCTCCTGGATTGTGTCTTGTATATTATGAACATTTTGTATATTATATTAGCAATATTTTTATTTATTTTGCCAATAAATCATTATACTAGTATTACAGTATATTTTAAATAGCAAATATGGCTGAGCCTATTGAGAGTACTCTCCTAAAGGCATTTGCCGTGTTCCTCGAGCTTTTTTCGGAATAGGTTATTCGTGATGAACCCTCTTCCACAACCTAACAGGGGACAGCTCAACATTTTTTTTTTTACCCAAAAGAGGGGGGGGAGGGAAGAAATGGTCAAAATATAGCAGACTATTCCCTGACTTTTGAGACGATGTATTTCTATGTATGCTTCGTTGCTCCAGTTCGTGGAAGAGGTTATGAAAGGTGACACACTTCGGAAAATGTTCAGTGGAAGACTCAAAGCCATTTGCTGTCCACAGGAAACAGTCTACTATTTTGAAGAGGGCAATTTCTCAAATATTTCCTCTTCAGCTATGGCCACTCACCTCAGTTCTCAATCCTTTTAGTACATTTTTTTTTTTTTGCTACAGTCGTACCATTTTTCCTCGCTTAATGTGGAAGTAAACCAGTTCACTCGTTTACTAGTACTGTATATAACGTTTCGTATTAGATTATTTTCTTATGTAAAAAGCATGAGAATAGACATTGGTAGCAGTAGCCAAAAATAGCTATTATAGGCAGTTTCTTCTTCACTTGGCAATAGGCATTTTTACCCCCTCCATCACGAAATGCTCTTTCTGATCCAAATTAATCGTCTGGTGGCGGCAAAAACACAGCAATTCAAACATCATCGTTAATCGAATGATGTGATGTAGACTGTTTGTAGGTCCATCAGCCAGTGGTATCATTTTCTAAGAGTTATATCGTCTGGAGGTAAAAGGAGAAGGTGTCAGCGAACTGAAAGGGGTTAAACGTAAGTAAACTAAATACGATTTTTTTTTTTTTCGGAATGGGCTTCTGCCAAGTTTCAGTCGCTGGGAAAGTATGCCTAAGGTATATGGCTAGGATTCTAGTCTCCTTTCTAACCTCTGCCTTACCATTTTATTCTTTTCATATGATCATTACTTTGATGCATTTTCTTAAATCAGTCTTTCTAACAACACACGATTTGGAGATTATTTTCAATTTAGGATGGAGTCTCTCTTAAATCGAATAAAAATCTCAAAACAAAGTAAACAGTCTAGAACCACCTCGCTGGAGTGAAGGGATTAATATTCTCTTGTATAATTAAATATTATAAACATAAAAAAATACATATATATATATATATATATATATATATATATATATATATATATATAATGCAAGGAAGAAGGAACCAAAGGCCAGAAGCCCGCAAACGTTCCTTCCAAGAAAAAAAAAATGCATCAAGAGCCAAATTCAAGATCCGTTCGTTTTGAGATGCCTGGGCACACTGCGTTTGAAAGACTGAAGATCATAGGAAGTACGAAATACAGACAGAGGGAGACAGTTCCAGAGCTGACCTGTTGCATAAATGTAAGAATGGGAGTAACGGTTAACTCTTGCATTAGAGAGCAGGACAGAAAAGGAATGAGAGTTATAGGTGAAGGGATGCAAGCAGACAGTTACAACGTATGTCCGGCTTAAACATATGTAAAAAGCATACATGAGAATATGGAGGTGTAATATGCAAATTAACTGCTGAGGAAGATGCGCTGGAAAGACTCCTAAGCAGACGAAAATAAAATCCTGTGAGTAGGTGGGCAGAAGAGTGTGTATGAACAGATGTTGAGTATATGAGTAAAAGTAAGTAGGAGAATGACTGAAAAATTATGTATGTTTGTAAAATGAATGTAGGTAAGAAAGTATACAAAAATGTTTGGGCAGAGTGGATGGTATTATTGTAAGTAGGAGAGTGTGTGAACAAAGACTTATTAATGTTAGCAGCGGGGACTGAGTGCGTGTAGAAAAGATGTATGTTTCTAAAGTAGGACTATTGTATTGTGATT
The DNA here is from genome assembly GCA_018397915.1 of Birgus latro. Taxonomy (NCBI): domain Eukaryota; kingdom Metazoa; phylum Arthropoda; class Malacostraca; order Decapoda; family Coenobitidae; genus Birgus; species Birgus latro. Next base: position 4,551 of record JAGKTI010028913.1, on the reverse strand, counting down.
ATGTGGTTTGGGGACAATGTGTGAAAGTGTCTTGAGTTGACAACAGCTCACAGAATAAACAAAATCGAGACCCATACTCAAGGCCAGGAAGCTGATACTCAAGGTCAAGGGGCTAACGATCAAGGTCAAGCACTTAGCATACATGTCAGTAAGACAACAGACAGCCGAAACAGTTCAGCAAGGAGAGAATGTTTGTTTCTTGATGCTCCCTCAGGCAAACATATTGGGGAACTATGGGGAACTTTGTCCCTCCTGAAAAAAATAAAAAAAAAAATAAAAAAAAATCCAAGAATCGCTAATGTCTAATGTCTATCGGTTAGATGCATTATTTTCTGGCTAGTTGTGGCAAAATCCAGCCGAAAAATAGTTCATCTGGCAACACTGGGGGGAGAGAGATGAATAGCCAGCTGTGCAATGCCCGATGTCCACAGGCTTGATAGCTGTGCAATTTCTGTGACTTTTGTACAGTTGAAACAACATATATTTTGTACGAGTATATCTGGAGGCTCTAAACATGATGTTCATATGAAAGATCTAGTAGTACAATACGACAATGTTGACTAGATTGGAGGTGCGGCACGGGGTGGCTGACGTACATCAAAACGAGACACTCCTAATTAATTTCAGTGACTCAGAGACAGTGACGTTCCTAGGCCGGCCTCTGGGAGGGTCCGGCAATAAAGCACAGTTTCAGTTATTTTTCTGCTAAATGTACGTAGGGTGCCTGATACTCTGTCGCTCTCACCTTGTAGGGAAGAAGTTGAAAAGATTAATTACTTCAGCCAAAGTACTTTTATTTCTACCAGCTTTTGACTTCCTTTCCTTTAACTACTAGTGATGTTTTCTAGTGATACTTTCATGTGACTAAACATGCTCCTGTCAAATAGCTTATTTCCACTGCTCTCACTCTTGACTTGTGGAAGTGAAGCTTGGATCTTGTTGAAGGGACACAAATCAAGAGTGAGAGCAGTGGAAGTGAGTTATTTGAGATGCGCATGTGCAGTCACATGGAGAGACAGAATGGCAAATGAGGAAGTGAAGGAGCGTTGTGATGTGGATGCGGATGTGATAGGAAGCGTTAGGAGAAACACAATGAGATGGTTTCACCATGGGGAGAGGATGGAGAGCGAGAGACTGACGAGGAGAGTGTATGTGAGTGAGGTGGAGGAGGGGAGAGGGATGGGGAGGCCAAGGATAAGGTGGAGGGATGGAGTGGAGAGGGATATGAGAGATGAGGGTGTGAGCTGCAAGCAGAGGAGTGAAATGGCGGGGAACAGAGTGACATGGAGGCAATTTATCTGTGGCCGCCCCTTACAGAATTAAGGCGTCTGGCAATAGATAGATAGATAGATACTTTCTAGACTGAATAGGACGCCCTGGTGGTGGTTTGAATAAAACGAATAAAAAAAAGTCATCATAGTGAAGAAATTAAGAATACGCCTCTCATTTCCTCTGATTCATGTCCCTGAGGAGCATAACGAATGGTTACCGGATTTGCTGTTTCTCTTCTCGTGCCCTTGTTCACGCCCTCACTAGGAGGGAGTAGATTTAAGGTGATGATGATCTAAATGTGCAAGTAAGCAAAGGGAATGAAAGCGTGGTTCCCTACTTCATATCGATGGAATTTTTTCAATTTCATTGTTGTTATCTCCTGCCGATATGATGCAGTGTTAGGACAGAACGGATGGGGTTAGACTGTCTTCATTAACCTCTTCAGTGCGTGAAGCCTATTCTAAGATGAGCAATATCGGCTGAGAATAGTAGGAACAAACTAAAATATACGTCCCCGTGTTAGCGAGATTAATTCCTTCAAACTGACACATCTGTTCACCTTTGGAGAGCCCTCATGTAATGAAGGGATTAATGAAGGTTACATCCAATCTGTATAACTCGAAAATTATCTCCATAGCTAAATAATATTGTCTGGAGTTAGGAGGAGTCACACATAAAAGATGTTCTGTGGTTGAAGTCAGTTGAGTAGGCAGGTCGTTGCTAAAGTCACTGTCTTGCACAGTAGAAAGCTCCTCCATATATCACACCCCCACGCTGTACAGTATATTACCCAAGCTCATATACCGTACATCACACTGCCACACCACAACCCAACCTAACGCTGTCACTTTCCACTCTCTTACAGTACCAAACCTCATGCAAACATCACACTGGCACACCTCTCACTTTTAGGCACAACTACAACGCCACATCACTCACAGTGCTCACAGTGCTTCATTAGACACTGCTTCACCATGCATATACAATACCTTACATTGCCACACTACAGCACCTCACGCAAAATTCATGTTGCCACGATACACACTCCCAGTCACATACCACACAAAGCTCCCACTCGCACACTTCGCATTGTCACATCACGAGCTGCTACACCTTACTATAACAATCCACAAAAACCTCATCGTCGTACTTCACAATGTCTCACCTATCTTTATTCTCATTGACACAGGAGAGGATAGCGTTGTACATCTCCCTTAGCAATATGTCTGTATTCGAGTAACATTGATATCGTCTAGTGTGGTACTGAGGCACACTTGTCGGTATTTGACAGATACAAATAACATAGACAAAATATCAACTTGAAATATACATAGAAATTTGCTAAGGAATAAATGCAGTGAAATCACATACACCAGCGATAACACTACATATGTCTGCGCTGTGAAAACGAAGTACAGATCCGGTTACAAAATACCAGAACACAGAGCACTTCACTCCACGGCATAAAGAGACACTGATCGCAAAGCCCACTGCACTAGACTGCCTGTTGCCATGGAGACGCCTGACACGGTGTTGTATGAAGGGAGTCTCATTACCAGCCATCGGCAAATTTGGAGAACAGGCCATGCAATGTGT
>JAGKTI010028912.1:0-12804 GCA_018397915.1 Birgus latro | reverse complement strand
GTTTTGATCGTGTAAGTATCTTCATATATTCGTTTTTCATATTATCATTTTATCGTTGTGCTTATCATTAAACCACTCGTCTTTAAATACCGTTATGGATACAGTGCATAATTTGAAGAAAATTAAATCTGTTAAATAAAGGCCGTATGTGTACCTGTTTAAATATCTACTTCGCCATGGACGCCAGTATTACTTCATTAAAAAAAAAAAAAAAAAGGACAGTAAGTAGTGATACGGTGAGTTTTCAGACCTGTTATCGTAGCAGGGCCCCTTTGTTGTGCCACCGAGTCACTGTAATCAGTTTGACCTTGAACAGTTCCCTAGCGCTGCAGGCTATCTCACAGTTTGTTTGACGTAAGAACCTCATCACCCTCTGAGCAATATTTCATGGTATGCTGATGGGACTATATGACTGCATGATTAGGAAGTCTTAACTGCAGAAGCGTCATACAAGAAAAAAAAATGAAGGAGAGAAACGAGTGACTGCCATGTCGACGTTGAGAGAAGAGCACAAGTATCTTTAATTACTCCAGACCGAGAGAGAGAGAGAGAGAGAGAGAGAGAGAGAGAGAGAGAGAGAGAGAGAGAGAGAGAGAGATGTTTATTGTAAAAGTATTCATAGTACATATACAGCAAAAGGAGATGGTGGGTCTGTTCATGCAATATGCTTTCAAGTTGAATCGCTTCCTACCTGTATTTTTGAAGTGAGAACCATTATACTTGGTGACCATAATGCCAGGCTTACAGACCTGGCCAGTGTTAGAACATCAAATAGTAATGGTATACGTTGGAAATAGTTCTTGATGCTCTTGATACCGCTATACTTACTGGAGATAATGTTCCCACCCATGGTCAGGGAGGCTGACTTGACTATGTGTTTTGTTTAATTTCGACACAAATCCTGCTGAAACTCATATACTGTACTCAGGGACATACTCAGTGATCATCATGCTCTTCAAGCTACTAATACTTTATGTACTCGTTTTTTAACCCCAGGAAACGGGTTGTCATTCCGAGTGTACAGTACAGTTGCGTAAGCTTTGCTGTTATGTCCATGGCTGGTATAGCAACACTCGTGAGTTATTTTTGGATGATTGTACACTTTCTGTGAAAATCTTGTTGCAGTTATTAAACGTTTTGCCAAAGAATGTAGATCACCTAAGTCTGCCAAGCTTGTGACCGGTAAGAATAAATATTAATCTGCTTTGATCATTACTTTCAGAGTGAGGTAGAGATGGCGACTCCCAAGCGAGGTTGTGAAATCACCCACGAATGGCTAGAAATTATACTCTCCCAGTACGAGGCCAAGGCTAATCCAGGCGCCTCAGTCCAGGTCACTTCCTTCCAGGTCAACCCAGGTCAGTAACTAGGTGAAGTGTTAATGAGCAAAGATAGAAATCATACTGGCATGGCATACAGAGTGATTGTTCGCTTATGTAAATTTGTGAATATCTTGCTGTATTTCTTTCACCTTAGCTTGGCCCAGGTTTTTGTCCTCTCGTAAACTATTTCCCATAGTTCATTGGCAAACTCAAGGCCCATAAACCCGGGCGTTGGGAAAACTAAGACAACATTACAGCTCTGCGGTCTTGCCAGAGATTTTTTTGCGCGACTAGCACCTTGTTTTGTGTTAATCTTATGTTGTAGCTCAGCATTCATGGTGGAGAGGTGGCAGTTTTACGCCAAGTTAAAGTGAACAGAGTATAGGTGAAGTGTTTATGAGCAAAACAAAAATCATACAGACTCCTTGCTCCCTTATGTTGATGTACAGTTATCATGCCATAGTTCTTTGATTTAGTGCTTTGACTTTAACTTGGTCCAGATTTTTATTCTTTTCGAGTTTATTTCGTGTGGCTGAGTGGCAGAAAATTAGTGTTACGGTTCTGCATCCTTTTCGTAGAATTTCTTCCCAGTTGGCTTCATATTCAACTGTTGATCTGTTGTTACACTGCAGCATTTAAATAAAGAGAATAGCTGTTGTCCATTTTCCATTATTATACCAGTCTCATTAATAATAGACTATTTACCTTTGTGTTAATGTATGAATATCTTTATAGTTCGTCATTTCACCAATATTTTGCGAATCTTATTAATAAAGTGGTTTACTCATCCTTTGTGTTTAGCTAAGTTCACAGACAGACCTAAGCCGATTCTTGAGCATATTCCCGAGGGTCCTCTTTTAGACATGCTTATTATTTTTATTATTATTTTTTTTTAAGTCGTAGAATCAAACATCATGTCTGCACCCTTACCTTTATCTAATAATCTAATTCAACCTGCCGTCGGTGCTGGAGAGTGTTGCCTTCACGTGATGGTACCGATACAGCTGGGTGGCTTCACTGCCCGGTTATACAAACATCCCTCATCTTACTCCCTGTCCTCTGAAAAGGACAGTGAACTGTAGGAAAAGGGGAGCATCGGCCTACAGTCGTGCACATTTCAGATGCGCCTGGGGTCATAAAAACAACACTTCTGCCGTCGCTGGTTGAGGCGTGAAGAGGCATAGCTCTACATATTAAGTACACTCACTTATAACCACTCTCTGATCATCTGCTGCCCTTCCGCGAACCATAGTGAGGTCCCCGAAGTACAGAACAGGGTTGTCCGTATAAAACGTTCCTCTTCTACTCAGCGAGGATGTTTCGCGTGTGCTACAGGGGCGGCTCGGTCAGGTTCATTAATGCCTCCCCTTCACCATTCGTTCATTTCCTACTTTCACAACCTTTTCCTACTCCACGCCAGCCCACACTAGCGGCCTGAGCTATCCGCGCAACACTCAAGTTTCCGCAGTTAAATTTGTAGTGGAGCATTACTTATGAACCACTCTGTATGCAAAATTATGGCCCCAGAAAGTGCCAGAGACGTTCAGGTATATTTTCAAACTGCTAAAGAACTATCGATCTTCTAGATTTATAGTCGTGGTTTCAGTAAGTCTGTTTCTTCTTGTGCAGCGGTTATTGCGGTTAATGATTAGGATGTGATGTTTTTACTCGTTTAGACAAGAAGATGACAGATGTTAAAGTTTTCGTCATCGTCATCATCATCATCGTCATCCCGACCTTTTTTCCCACACGAGGACGGGATGAGCTGGGGTCTACAATACAAGGGAAAGAGAAGGCAAGTTAGAGCAAGGAACAGCATACCTATTGAAATTGGCTTGATTCTCTTTCACACTGTTTAGACCACGGAATCCTGGATCCACCTCACAGGCCTAACAGTCTTCACATTTTATTTTGTCTTTGTTTTTTTTTACAGATGCCCGTCACATAGAGTCAATCCGTCGACTATTAATTAAAAACAAAAAAGAGCAGCAATACAACCATCTCATTCTCCTGTCAGTTCCCCTGCCTCATCAGTTTTCGTACCTCTTTGACACACTTATGTCTGTCCATCTTCTTGTCCTACTACACCTCCTTCCACCTCCAAACTCACTCTCATTTACACTTTTCACCATCCTGTCTACATTAATTACCCACATGTGAATCTAAACACTGTCTTCTGTATACCTTTATCAACAAGCTTTTTTACTCCACATCCTTCGCAAATCACAGTGTTTCTCATTCTGTCCTCTATGCTAACTATGATCACGCTCCTAAATATTCCAGTTTCATTGCAGTCTTACTCCTGGTTTTTCACTGTCATGCCACACCCAGTTCTCAAGCTCATTCTTTAACGTGGCGTTAACACACATCGACAACCCTCTCAGTAAGTGGTTAGAGTGTGCGATTCTTTTCGTATTTGTACAGCGATGACCATTAGAGAGAGAGAAAAAAAAATAGTTTATCCCCTAGTATTCATGCCATGGGATTCATGATAGTTTTAAGCTTCATTGTGCACAAATGGCGTTATTTCCTGATTCTGTGCCCCTTTGGAAGTCTGTGCACGTCCCTGCTTGTGTTTATGCATACCTCATTCTCTGCAGCAGTACCGACACAATTTGCAGCTTACGAACATGTAAACATGTAACTCTGCCCTCACCGTAGTTCTGCAGCCCCCCATACCATAACGTACTTAGCACCTCACTCTCACAAAACAGACTAGAAGCCTTCCCACAGGGGGAATCACACCAGCCGCGAGCCGATACGTATATAGTGCCGCTTGGAATATGACCTTGCCCTTCTTTCACCAATTTCGGACTCGTCCGAGATTTTCATTTCTGCTACGCACCTGTATAATTTTGTGATATCTTGAGCGGTTGCGAAGTTATCGTGCTAACATACACACAAGCACACACAGACAAACGCACAGACAGACAGACAAACTGAAAACAATACCAGCACGCTATCGCGGTTGTTAAAAATCCTGCAGCATAACGTCATCAGAATTCTATGGGAGCGCCCAGCTGAAGTGACCGATTTCTTGCAGCCTGCTGGCTTCATGTCTGGTGAGGCTGTGATCAGAACACTCGCAATAAGGGGGGGGGGGGAAGTGGACCTTGTGTATTTTCTCACCATTATTTTACCAGTTTAATTGATGTAGGCGCATGACAATAGTTAGTAGTAGTAGTAAATCATCATCATCATCATCCGGACCTCCTTTCCCACCCTAGGGCAGGATGAGGAATATCAGTAATAATAATAACAACAATAACAACGACAATAATAATAATAATAATAATAATAATAATAATAATAGGTGGTGGCGACTATCATCCACTCACTTAATGAAGTGCCGCCTACTTCTTCCTTCACCTTTACCATTCTCTTTCTGTGTCTGCCCTCCTCTTTTCCTGTTTCTCCCATCACTCCTGTCACTTTTTATTACTCTTCTGTCCTTTTCAGGTGGCTTTACATTGAGTGATAAGCCTAATGGTTTCCTGTAAGCCAGGAAACCATTTTCAGCGCTGGATGGTAACTATATAACCAACCCAAACGTGTTCTCTTCGTGTCAGTAAGTGGGATGGGGGAAGGTTGGTGCCCCTTCCCGTAAAACGACTAACTCAAAAGACAAACTGCCAACCCTTTCGGTATTATGGAGTCTGGCTGTATATAGATAGATAGAATAATAATAATAATAATCTGTCTTTTTCTCAGAAGCGCCAGTTCATGAAAAAAAAAAAAAACACTAGCGCTCGAGATACGTTTGGTCTTTACAAGCATAAGATTGTTGACATCACTCATATCCAGTACAAACTTCATCTCCAAAAGGGAATAATTCATACACAGCTGCTCATAAACACCTCCATATCACTGAACTTGACTTGGGCCGATATTCTCGTCGGGTAAGGAAGCTCCCAAACACATCTTTAGCGATTTATTTTTGGATATGGCTGGTTAATATCGTTTTGAACGTTATTTATGCAGAGTATGTCGATGTTTGATGGATTTATGTAACACAGAAGAGAGAGTAGGTTTACTGAGCAAAATAAATCGCCCAGGAAAAGGTGTTAGGGAGCTTCCTTACCCGACGAGAATTCCACCCTTACTCTCACACCATGCCTCTTGCTGTCTAACACCTCACTATACCTGTTTAACTTGGCCTAAAATTGCCATTTGTCCATTTTGAATGCGAGTTGTACTAACACTAGAGTATGATTCTAGTCACGATGAAGTATTTTCGAAAGGGTGCAGCGCCATAGCATCAGCTACTGAACTGCGTGAAATAGGTTGCAAGAGGACGAAAATCTGCACCAGGTTAAGGTGAAGAGAGTATAACTTACACTACCCCCTTATCACGCTGTCTTTTCAGGGGTTATAAATTTTTTAACCCAGTTTTTTTTTTCCCCCTTTATTTCTATATCTGGTGTATGCCTTCATTTCTTTTACTTGGTGTTGATATATGTCTCTGTTTTGATTTAATGTTTGTAATTGTCTGCTTTTGACCCAGTTTTTGTCTGTTTTCCGACCTAGTGATTGTATATGTCTTTGTGTTTTGACCTATAGTGTTTGTGGTTTTAAAGCCAACATTTGCAGCATTATTGAATGGGCTTCCAACATCCATCTAAAGTTAAACTAGTTCACTGACATGTTTACTTCATGTTTACTTCATCATTTATTTATCGTCAGATTCACATGACCTGTTAGTATACCGACGTTTTATATATATTAGTCTTACTGTATACCAACTTTATATATATATTAGTTTTACTGTCACCAGAAGGATTTTATTAAGCTCTGAAAAAGCGTAAATTGACACTGAAGGAGTTGGAAGCATTTCTCCGTTGACTTGTTCAGCAAAACTACGCTTTATTTTATTTTTATTATTATTTCATTTTAGCTTTCTACTACAAACATCCGATTTGGTTCAGCTTAGGAATTGTACAGTACTTCTCAGCCCACATGCTTCTGGACACTAACACTTCTGCTGTACAGTTTTCTCTATATTTGTGAATCAGGACTCTCATATATCTTGTGCCGCTTAGCTGTTCCATTTCACCATTTTCAGAATTCAGTACTTAAAGTGTCGCTGTTCACAGCCGTGCAAGGGAAGCAACCTTACCTTAGATATGCCCGTTTCAGCATGTAAACACTTACTGTTAGCTGATGTACTAATTCTTGTAAGAGTATTCTTTTTTCCACCTTGATATTTGACTATCTTAACCCCTTTTGTTTTAATGTTGGGGAAAAAAATGATGATATCCTATTAAGATATTTTTCAATGTTACTTTTTTTTTCTTAGTCATGTTTACACTGAAGTGGCTCCTCATATAATCTGTCAGATCGATGTGTTAATGATCGTTCACATTACTGGGAATAAGAGAGAATATCCAGCAGCCTGCAAAACATGGTGATCTCTTGGTGCTTTTACGTGTTAAGGGCATATACTGGGTGGCTAGGAGGCTTCGTAGCACCTCCCCCTTAACGATTTGTTTTCCATTTTAATAACTTCACATTCTCAGGTGAGAAAACATTCATTATTATATTGTATATATCATTATACTGTATATATCATTTTAATATCTGTTCACTTTCCATCAACAACACAAGAGGATACTGAGGTGTAGTGTGCATAAATCGCTAAGGAAGATATGTTGCCAAATCTCCAAAGCCACTTAGAATACGACCCATGTCATCCCAGTATTTCCATATTGCAAATCAACTTTTTTTTTTTTCCCAACGCTGGCGAGCAGGAGCCAAACCAGGTGAAAATTTTGGGTCTGAGGTGGTGAAGGTGACGGTGGAAGGACTGGTGTGTAGAGGTCACCGCTCCCCAGCAGATTCTGTCACCACTGAGTACAGCCTTTTTGCGAAGTTCCTTGTAGGTAACTCCTTTGAACAACAAGTTGGAAAATTAAGCAAGTCACCCGTTCGGGAGCTGCTCATATACTCTGACATCATCGCCGAGCTCAACGAATTCCAGGCCGAGCATGGGGGAGACAAGTACCGCATCGACATACCTGAGTTTGTGTACGGAATCTGCACGGAAGATGATTATGTCCTGGTGATGAAGGATATCAGTGCATTGGGGTGAGTCTTTTTCTCAGGGTCTAGCCCGTTTGTTTTAACCTGATGAAGATTCCTAACCTCCTTTCAGCTCAGTTCTTGGCCAGGTGTAATCAGATTGGAGAGTCGATCTGGCAAACCAAGGAAACTCATATCAGCTGCATAACTAAAGCTTCGTGAATTTCGTATAATTATGAATTCGTGTTAAAAGTTGTGGAGGCGGGGCGTCAGTTAAAATCAAACCGACTATAGTATAAATGCACGAGTAACTTTAAAGATAGCTAATCCAAATATACTGCTCGTCAAACTAAAATGCTCCTAACATCGGAAGTCCCTTTTAAGCTCCTCCGTGGAAATACCCTACTTCTGTTGCAACTAATTGGCTTATTTGTAAGAATAATAAAGCTACAGAACTTCCTTTTTTCAGTTACATTTCATCATATTTTTTTTTGTCACTCAGTACTAAATAAAATTGTCTTCGAACGAGATTCTGAATAAGCCAGCCAGACGCCTCAATCCCGCACGGGGTGGCCACAAACAGATCGCCTCCTTGTCGCTATGTCCCACGCCATTTCACTACCCCGCTCCCAACCCACATCCCTCTCTCTCCTATACCTCTTCACTCCATCCCTCCATCTCATCCTCGGCCTCCCCCTCCCTCTCCCCCCCTCCACCTCACTCACATACACTCTCCTCGTCAGTCTTTCACTCTCCATCCTTTCCACATGCCCAAACCACCTTAACGTGTTTCTCCTAACGCTTCCTATCACGTCCACATCCACACCACAACGCTCATTCACTTCCTCATTTGTTAGTCTGTCTCTCCATGTGACTCCACATGCTCCTCTCAAATAACTCATTTCCACTGCTCTCACTCTTGACTTCTGTCCTTCCAACAGGGTCCAAGCTTCACTTCCATATGTTAGAGTTGGTATCACAATACTGTCATGTAACAACTTTTTCACTTCCATGCTCACTTCCCTGTTTCTTATCACTGATTTCAAGGAACCAGCAACCTTCCTTCCCAGCTGCACCCTTTCAAGCACTTCACCCTCCAGACTTTCATCCCTACTCATCACACTGCCCAAGTACTTAAATGCACTCACATTCTCCGTATCCTCCCCATCCAATCTCACTGTACATTCACTGGCTTCACTTCTCTCGAAGACCATCACTTTACTCTTCCCTACATTCACCTTTAGATTCCGTTTCTTACACACTCTCCCAAACTCATCTACCAAGCCTTGCAGCTCCCCTTCGTCTTCGCTCAACAACACAGTATCATCTGCAAACAACAGTACAGGGAGTTTCCAAACACTGCCCTCTCTCACTACGGCCGCTCCAGCATCCACTGCCCGACCTTGTATCTCTTTTATAACCCCATCCATGTACAGATTGAACAACCATGGAGACATGACACATCCTTGTTTCAATCCAACCTTCAAATGGAAAGATTCACTCAGTTTGCCATCCACACGCACTGCAGCCTTAGCACCCTCATACATACTCTTCACTGCCTTCAACAACTTTCCATCCACTCCATATATTCTTAATACTTTCCACAATCCTTGTCTATCCATCCTGTCATATGCTTTCTCCAAATCCATGAATGCTGCATACAACTTCTTTCCCTTCTCTAGAAACTTTTCCACTAAAGATCCAAGAATGAATATCTGATCTACACCACCTATTCCCTTCCTAAAACCTCCTTGTTCTTCTTTAACTAATTCCTCTGTTATTTCCCTAACTCTGTCAATAAGTATCCTACTATATACTTTCCCTATTACACTAAGAAGGCAAATGCCCCTATGAATACCACACACTTCTTTTTCCCTCTTTCATAATTATACCTGACTTCCAATCCTCCGGGACTCTACCTTCCTCCCAGGCCAGTCTGCACACCTTCCACATCCATTCTATTGCTATCTCTCCCCCATGCTTCAGCATTTCACCACACACTCCATCAAATCCTGGGGCTTTCCCCATTTTAACTTTCTTCATTGCTTCCACCACTTCCATCCTACTGATTTCTTCCTCTTTTCTCACAACCCTCCTCCCCGCCATTCCCCAGTCACTTATACTTGCATTTCTTTCATTCTCTGTGTTCAACAGTTCATTTAAGTGTTCTCTCCATCTGTTCACTTTTTCTCCCTTCTTCACTAGTAATCTACCATTTTTATCTTTCACACCCCAACTAACTTCGTTGGCACCCTGTCTAGCTCTCTTTACCTCTTTCCAGGACATTTTCTTACATTCTCTGCACTTAAATTCCTTCCAAATTCCTCATCCACTCTCTTCTTACTCTCTCTTACTAATCTTTTCACCTCTCTCCTCCTCTCTACATATAACTCTCTCGTCCGTCTTTCAGCTTCTTTGACGCCCCTGTTCCTCATCCACTCATCATATGCTTCCTTCTTTTGTGTCACAGCCTCTCTCACATCTTCAGTCCACCATGCTGTTCCCTGAACCCCCTTTCGTCTTTTCTTCACCCCACACACCACCTCACATGCTGCACAGATTTCTTCTGTGAATATCTTGCACACACCTTCCAAGTCCCCCATCTGCTCCAATCTATATTTACCCAATCGCTCCTCCACTTCCCTTTTATATTCAGCCTTATTCCATCCTCTTGTAACTTTTCTACCCTCCTTGTAAGAACTACTTCCTCCTGTCCTTCCCTTCTTCTCTTCCTCCATCTTGTTTGGATTTTGATTCTGGCCACTACCAAGTGTTGGTCAGAAAGTCCACTCCCCCAACCTTGGCTTGTTTTCGCCATATTATAATAAATGAACTGTAAGTATGCCAGTGGTGAAAAAAAAAAGTTATAAAAAATCCTTTAATTCTATGTGGCATTGGTCCTTTTACGTTTACCCAGTTATGGCTCAGTAATTAAATTGGCGGCTTGGCTTGTTTTCGCCATATTATAATAAATGAACTGTAAGTATATTTTATTATTATTATTATTATTAGAAGTAGTAGTAGTAGCAAGAGCATTATTATCATTTATTTATCTCTTTATTGCCAGACGCCTCAATCCCGTAAGGGGTGGCCACAAACAGATCGCCTCCATGTTGCCCTGTCCAACGCCATTTCACTGCCCTGCTCCCAGCTCACACTTCCCTCTCCCATATACTTGTACCTCTCTACTCCATCCCTCCAACTCATCCTCGGCCTCCCCCTCCCTTCCTCCTCCTCCACCTCATTCTCATACACTCTCCTCGTCAGTCAATCGCTCTCCATCCTCTCCACATGGCCAAACCTCGTCTGTATATTTCTCGTAACGCTTTCTATCACATCCACACCACAACGCTCCTTCACTAGCTCATTTCTGTCTCTCCACGTAACTCCACATGCTCCTCTCAAATAACTCATTTCCACTGCCTTTACTCCTGACTTGTGTCCTTCCAACAAGGTCCATGCTTCACTTCCATACGGTAAGGTTGGTATTACAATACTGACATGCAGCGACTTTTTTTTTTTTTTACTTCCATGCTCACTTCCCTGTTCTTTATTACTGCTTTCAAAGAACCAGCAACCTTTCTTCCCTGCTGTACCCTTTCAAGCACTTCACCCTCTAAACTTCCATCCTTACTCATCACACCACCCAAGTACCTAAATGCACTCAATTTTCCATTTCCTCCTCATCCAACCTCACTGTGCATTCAGTGGCTTCATTTCTCTCGAAGACCATAGCTCTCTTCTCATTTTCACTTTTAGATTGCGTTTGCATAGCAAACATCAGTACAGGGAGTTTCCAAACACTGCCCTCTCTCACTAGGGCCGCTCCAACGTCCACTGCCCTGCCTTGTATTTCTTTTGTAACCCCATCCATAAACAGATTGAACAACCATGGGAACGTTTCAGTCAAACATTCAGACAGAAAAGTTCGCTCAATTCACTATCCACACACACTGCAACCTTAGCCCCCTCATACATGCTCTTCACAGCATTCAACATCTTCCCATATACTCCATATATTCTTAATACCTTTCACATAGGTCGCATACAACTTCTTTCCCTTCTTTAGAAACTTCTCCACTAAAGACATAAGTATGAATACCTGAGCTACACAACCACATCCATGCCTAAAACCTCCCTGTTCTTCTCCAACTAATTCCTATGTTATTTTCTTAACTCTCAGTAAGTATCCTACCATATACTTTTCCTATTACAGAAATACCCCTATGATTACCACACACATCTTTTTCCCCCTTTTCCTTTGTACAGGGGAATAATTATATCTGACTTCCAATCCTCCGGACTCTACCTTCCTCCCAGGCCAATCTGCACATCTTCCATATTCACTCTGCTACTATCTCTTTCCCATTCTTCAGCATTTCACCACACACTCCATCAATTCCTGGGGCTTTCCTCATTTTGACTTTCATGATTGCTTCCAGTACTTCCATAACACTGATTTTTTCCTCTCTTCTCACCTCCCTCCCTCTCCCAGTCACTCCCCAGCCACTTATACTCGCTAAGTACTTCCATAACACTGACTTTTTCCTCTCTTCTCACCTCCCTCCCTCTCCCAGTCATTCCCCAGCCACTTATACTCGCTTTACTTTCATTCTCTGTGTTCAACAATTCCTTAAAGTGTTCTCTCAATCTGTTCACTTTTTCTACCTTCTCCACTAGTAATCTACCATTTTTATCTTTAACTTGTCGACTTACCTCTTTATCACCCTGTCTAGCTCTGTTTACCTCTTTCCAGAATATTTTCATACGTTCCCTCCATTTTACATTCAAAGTCCTTCCAAATTCCTCATCCACTCACTTCTTAGTCTCTCTCACTAATCCTTTCCCCTTTCTCTACCTCTCTACATGTAACTCTTTCTTCCGTCTCTCAATTACTTCCATTCACGTGCTTCTCATCCACTCGCTATATGCTTTCTTCTTTTGTGCCACAGCCTGTCTCACCTCTTCGTTCCACCATGCTGTTCCTTGCATCCCTTTTCGTCTTCTCTTCACCCCACACACCACTTCAGTGCACAGATTTCTTCTGTGAATATCTTGTACATACCTTCCACGTCCCCCATCTGCACCAGATCATATTTACCCAATCGCTTCTCCACATCTCTCTTATATTCTGCCTTTTTCTTTTTTTTTTCATCCCCCTGCAACCTTTCTACTCTCCTTGTAGGGACTGCTTCCTCCTGTCCTTCCCTTCTCCTACTCCTCCATTGCGTTCGAACCTTGACTTTCACCACCACCATGTGTTGGTCAGAGTGTCCACTCTCCCAGCCTCTGTATGCTCATGCATCAGTTACACACCTTCTCATTCTATCATCCACATACACATAATCAGTCATTACTTCCCGTTCACTCAGTTCACTACCCACCCTTCTCATCACTCACCACGTATACCTGTGCATCATTTTGTGTCTAAAGAGGGTATTGGCTGACATCACCTCCATTAATA
>JAGKTI010028911.1:1259-12804 GCA_018397915.1 Birgus latro | reverse complement strand
TAGCGGGCTCCCAGGCTGATATTCCCCTTTACGATATTGACTGAACTATTGTTGAAATTATGAGAAGATTAGGTATATGAAAAATAAATCGCTAAGGTTGAGGTGTTGGGAAACTCGCTCCCCCGGTGCGGATGTAAAAATATACGTCCTTGGAGTGGAGAGGTTAATGCTCCTTGCCCACCCAGTCTGTCACACGTTCCAGCAGCAGTGTGATTGATGGTAACAGTTTACAGCCTCAGTGTACAGTGAACGTATTGGTAGGCTGTTTACTTTTTACACCTGTCACGTAGCCATCATTGTTACCTGGATTATTCCTCACATTTATCCAAGAATTTTATGTCTTGGATATTCTCACCCGACCTCTCAGAATAGGAGGACAAGTAAGTCATGTTCACTAGATTTTAAAGCTAATTGATACAAAGCTTATCAAAAGCTGAACATTAGCTCTTATTACATGATAGTACTGATGGCCGTAACTGTGTATCGTATGAGCACAGGATTTTACATCTGTTGTTCGTATGCCAGTAGTTCCCAGATTTTTACAGGTCACAAATGGTGCTTAAACTAGTGGCCAGGTACATGGCCTAATACATCAGAAGAATATGACAGTCACGTATATGAGATGTTTGAAATGGTTAGCTTACCTGTCTAAAGTGATTCTTAACTTTAACTGAAATTTGTCGATCATATTTTTATGTATTATTATTATTATTATTATTATTATTATTGTTGTTGTTGTTGTTGTTTATTCTGTGTCTAGCAGTCTCCTTGTGTAGATAATAGATTTTTCATTTTTCTAACAATTTCTGTTTTATATATATAGTACAGCTGGATAGATTATTTCACAGATTAATGTATTTGTGTTCACTTTTTTAAATTTACATATGTTGTAGAACTGATAGTGACTGTTCAGCAGGAATGAATATATGGCTAGATACAGGTCGTCAGTGAGCTAATGTTTTATACGGTATTTGTTACAGGTTGGCGGTATTGGCCTTGGCATGGTGTGGGTGTGCAGAAGGTATCAACATGGCTAAACTGTCCTCGGACAGCTCCAGTTTCACGTCGTCCACACTGGCCTGGGTGCCAGCAGAGGTGGGGGCTGTGCTGCCAGCCCACGCTGTGCCCGTCAGTCTCAACGCTGGAGAGAACTTTGGACCTTACTGGTGCCGTGGTCACTTTAGAGGCTACAGACTGCCAGGTGCAGCCTTCCCAGAGGGTCCCTGTCGTGTACCCTTCATCAAGAAGATTCATTCTCTTGATCGCTTTGACTTTTTGGTGTCGTTGAACGGATCAGCACGGCTCCGCTACACCAACTGGGACAGATTCACTGCCAAGCCTGACTCTGCTGTGCTTACCCCAGACTATCTTCTGGCTGCCGGGCCCGGCAACTCTGACCCTGACTCTCCACTTCTGCCGGGGAGCCTTGGACTACGTTTGCAGGACCGTCATGCTTTTCTGTTGGACGAGGATTCAGTGAGAAAGGTCGGGAAGGCTTTCGTGCTGCAGGAGGAGGAGCCTGTAAGCTATTCACTCCATCATGTGGTGCTGGACGCTAGCAAGCAGAGGCTGCAGAACACCACGGTGATATTGGCCACCCTGAACCTCACCAATCCCAACGACGAGGAGACCACAGTCACGAAGTTAGTGAATTATGAGGTGCACGACACTCAGTACTGGGGTAGGGTGAAGGGGACTGTCACTGCTCTGCGTGCCGACGTCACCAGTCCACACGATGCGCCCTTGGCCATGCCCACTCCCAACACCACCCTCGCCCTCCAGTGGGGCATGGATAATAATCTGATGCGGGTAGACTCGGTCACACTTGCACACGACCTACCAGCAGGTGTAGGTGTGGAGGTTGAGCTGCGGGGCGTGCAGAGGAAATATGAGGCACCGTACACTGCCACTCTGACAGCACACTATCGTGATGGTGCCACTCAAACTCGTCCCATCATCGCTCGCCACACCCACCAGGCACTTGTCTCCGTCACCGCCGTGTACACTCGCTACTTCTCATTGGAGGACGGGTCAGAGCTTTCCATGCCTCCCACCGCTGAACCACTTTTCCAGCTCACCACCACTACCACTACAACCACCACCACTACTACCACCACCACTACTACAACTACCACTACGACCACTACGGAACCGCCCACTACCACAACTACATCCACAACGGAACCACCGCCGGAGGTAGCGACTGAGGCCCTGGCCGAGGTGTCTTGGCCTGAGTCCGAATCACACTCCAAGGACTCCGAGGCAGAGCAGTATGTGGTCGTGGAGGGTGAGGGTAGGAGTAAAGGGGAGCCCAGCAGTGCCATCACAGCTAGACCAGTAGGGGACCGCATCCTGGCAGCCCTCGCCTCGCTCTTCACAACACTTATTCTGAAATACTACTCCTCATACTGAACAGATCAACCTGTTCACTCTACTCATCCTCACTATCTTCACATACGACTCCATATATTGAGCAATATCACTTTTCGCTCATCCGCATCATGGGCAACATCAAACTTTTCACTCCTCACGCATCCTCGCATACTACTCCACCCACTGAGCAACATTATCCTTTTTACTCCTGCCGCCCATCCTCACTTACTGATCCTGAGCAAAATCATTCGTTTCACAGTATGTTAATTTTTGCATCCAGAAACATACACACAGTTTGAAACGTTTCCATACCCCTATCATTTTTATCAGAACCATGCGTCACCAGACACTTTCAGTCTTACCCTCTCAGAATCAGATGATGTAGTCAGTCAATCAGTCAGTCCGAAATAGTAATTGTGTTAATACGTTAATACTACAAGACACTTGACTGTTAGTGTGAATGACCTTGATCCCATCACTGGGAAATGTTGGCTGTAAACAATTCAGACTTGCACGAAAATCGGCCAGCTCCAAAGAATCGTTGTTAACACTAATGCAAGACCCACTCTGTTGATCACTGAAGCTGTTTTTGGCGCATCCATTTTTATCATCATCATCAACATCATCATCATCATGTGGCTGCCGTTTGAAGGCGTTGGGATACACAAACAATGCATTGTGTTGCATTACACAGTAGAACTCAACAGCATAGTCACACATTCACATACAGCGGTCTTGAAACATACGCACACAAAATCCATCACAACATACCATACCGCGTTCGATAGCTAACTCCCACACGAATCGCAGGAGTTGAACAGTTTAGGGTTATCGTTTACTACATATATTTGCACAGGGTTGAATTTGTGTGAAACTAGGAGAATTTACCTCCAGCTTTACCTGACCCTTCCTCCCAGCTCGCCAGCGACCTCTCAATCAGTCACTCGTTATTTCTCAAGTACCACAGTTTTCTTATGTATTGCATTGTTTGTTGCATCAGATTCGAAATGACTGTTCTTCAGGTATATGAAGTTTCAATATCTCGGCATAATTATAAACACAGTATTGAGATTCATGTTATTGCTATTCTAGTAGGCTCAATTAGAACGTTGTATGTGACACAGTGTATTAAATATAAGAATGTCTCCATACCGTAGAAGAGTATCGTTTCAGTAGTAAGGAGTAGTATCACTCGTTAGTTTAATTCCTTAATAACATACCTCATTGCTTACGTGCAGTAATTGCAATGAGAAAGGTTTAATCCCTTAGTCGTATTGTGACAGGTAACAGTGGTTACTTTCAGTGCATCCTTACTTTTGATATAGCTTCTTTTTACGGTATTTTTCTGTACAGGACCATTTGTGAGACCAAGCTGAAATCAAGATCAAAGTGTTTTCCGTCTGGCAGGAGGAGATAATTTACCCCGACGAAAAACTGTTGACCTGGCAATTGTCTGTCTTCTATGCCGTGGCATATGTGTGGCACAGCTGAAACCGAAGTGAAATGTGCATTCCCTTTTTCAGAAATCCGTAAAATTAATCTCCACGTTTCATGTTTGTTCCTCTGTAAAAGCGAGGGGCTGTCACCCCAGCTGTATTATGCATCCATGTATTTTTGAAGGCTGTCTATTGTGAACTGACTGTCATGTTGTAAACATTTCATGGATGATGAAGATTGTCATCATAACTGTATACAACAGTAGCCTGTCTTCCACAAGATGACTGTAATAACTGTGTGAGTGAATGAAGCCTGAACTTTCATTACTAGTTTGTAGATGATTATGCTCTTAGTTAAGACTGAGGGTAGATATGTGGTTGAACAAGTATTGGTTTGTACATGAAGGAACGTAGATGTGAAAATGCAATATGCTCGTGTTTGTTGGGTGTAAATATTGGACATGTGGATGAATGTGAGTTTTAAGTTTTGGAACATAGGGATGAATATAAGTTGTGCATGTAGAAAATGTGTGTGTGTGTGTGTGTGTGTGTGTATATATATATATATATATGTAAGTGTGGATGATTACAAGTATAAACTGTTTTTGTATCCGACGTGGGCTGTATGTGTCGTGACTTGCGGTTTGGATAAAGGCATGTGGTTTGCTTTGTACCTGCTATTTTGAGGACCAGGCGATTGGAGACGGGGGGTGGAGGAAAGGGAAGAGGGAGTGGGGGACTGGGGAGATGAGAGGAAAACGGAAAAGTTACATAGAAAAGTAAGAGAAGTGTGGAAAATCTGGCTTAGGAAACCGATGTGAGAGAAGAGCTACGGAACGCATGGGAAGGAGAGGAGGCAGTTCGAAGCAAGGGGTTAGAGAGTAAATGGAAGGGTTAAATATAAGGAAATTAAAGGAGAGGCATTAAAAATAAAAAGGAGAACGAAAGCTTGGGGTTAGAGTGAAAAGAAAAATGAGTGAAGGAAGAATAATACCGTATAGTTCATTTTAACCAGTGAGAGCCGAAAGAAGTGGAAAGTGGGGAAAAGCGGTGGAAATATAACTACTGCGTCATTCAGGTGGTGAGAGCTGGTGATAACGGTGCGTTTCCTGTGGTGGGCGTGGGCGGGATGGTGGAAGAGGTAGATGAGAGAGAGAAGGCGTTGGAATGGTTGAGGTGATGTGGGTGGGGGTTCCAGAGAGTCCTCACATATTGTAGTTGCCACAGCAAGTTCTGTCGTCAGCGTTCTTTTAAGATTATGATTTAGTCAACAAATAAGGCATATATTGTTTTTATTTGATATAAATTCATTTTCAGTTTTAGTGTTAGAGCATCTCATCTTTCAAGTTGAAGGTATTTCCCGTTAAAATTAGCAGTTACGTATCCTTGTGAATATTTCTACACGGTGTTCCCTCCTCCCCTTCATATAACCTTCACCTCTGCCCCCTCACCTCTAGTATCGCTTTCCACTCTCCCCTCCTCCTCAGTTTTATGCATGATTTCCTTACTACATATATTTCTTTTGTTCGTATATTACTCTTCACTTTATAGTTTCATTTACGTATACCGCCCTACAATTTTTTTTTTTTTTTTTTAAAGCTCCGTTCTCTTTCGTTACCCCCCTCTGTGTTTTCGCGCATTCTTCCCTACCTATACATATTTGGTTTTATCGCCTTCCACTCAGCTTTGTCGCGTTCTCAGTTTCTTATACGCTTTCCTTCCTGCATTTGCATCTTTTGTTTTCCAGCCTACGGTTTGTTGCATCATAATGATTTCCACGTAACCAGTCTTTCCCGTCTCTCTCTCCAGTTTCCCATCGTACAACACGTTTTGAAATTTTCTTGCTTGTGTTCAGTCCTTTCCCTCACCCCCATTCCTTCTTCTCACTCCATCGTTTTTGTTCAACCTTTCCTCCTTCCCCCATCCCTTATGTTTGTCTTATCTCCAGTGGGTCCCTCCTCTTCCTCTCTGCGCCCATACCACGGATTTCTCTCGTTATCCACTTCTTTAACTATCCCTCCTTGTTCTCCTCCTCTCCACTCCTCCTCCTCCTTTTCTCCACCTCTCTTTCTCCTCCTCCCTCTTTCCCTTACCTCTCTTCATCCCCTGTGCTCCCCTCCTAAAAGCCTTTCTCTGTACCCCTCCCACATTTTTCCATCTACCCTTCGTCTTCTATCAGTTCCTATTCCTTCTCTTCCTCGTCTCTCTCCTCTTCTACATATCCTCCTCTTTTTTTTCTCCTCTCCCATCCCACATACTTCCGCCGCCCCCGTGGTATATTGTCGCTATTGTCATGTGGTGAATGAGAGACCATTTTACTAGTTTTCAGTTCTCGTTTTGTCGTTAATATCAGCGTTTGTGTTGCTATATCTCTGATGTCAGGAGCCCCGCATCCAGTCGTAAACGATATTGCAATTTGTGGCCATGTTTACTAATTTTCTTGAGCTTAAATTGAGAACAAGAGTACGAATTTATATTTTTTTCTTCACCAATACACTAACCAAACACTGGACAACCAAATCAGAGTAAATAATGAAGTCAAAATATACGAAAAACAAAACGTTATCTGATAATACTAAACTGCTAGCCTGTGGAGACTCGTATATCCCGCAAATTGTTAAGACCTTTGATACATACGGACGCTGTTGAATACTTGGAGGGGGAATTAATGGCTCTTTTCATTCACTATTGTCAGTGTTGAATGCCGGGTAATTGCGTAGGTGAATGAAAAACCTGAAAAATAGCATACCGGAGTGAAAGGTGAATGAATATGGTGGTGTGTTATGGTCAAAGATGAATAAGACCATTAATTGTGTGTTCTAATTTTCCTGTCTGAGTTGTATAATTCTCTCATTTCTAGTGTAGATGATTAACAAAAATAGGTAACTAGTAATGTATAAATGGTTTGACTGTTAGTGTATATTGGCGCCTTAAAGTCGTAAACAGAGGAGAAACGATTTATATTTTTCCATTTTTTTTATTGCATGGGTATGTAAGTTAAAACCTCACGTGTGTTGGCTCAGAGATATATACTGGATAATATTGTGTAATGTAAATATTGTGCAATAGTTGAAGAGTTTGGTTTGTAAATGTGGTGGTTGGTTGACGTGTAGCAGTCAGACATGTTGACGTGCATGGCTGGTGGTGATATCAGATGTGTCCTGTTATATGGGTGGGGAGGCATGATGGAGGCTTACACGAGAGAGAAAGAGAGAGGGAGAGGGGGATGAAAGTAGTAAACAAAGATAGAAGAAATGAGAAGAAAAACAGTTGGCTGCAGAAATGTGAGAGGAGACATGAGAAAGAGCTGGAGAAATGGATGATGTGAGAATGGGAGCTACGTGGAAGGAAGGGGAAGAAGGAAGCTATGTTATTGGTGGAGTGGTCGTAAACGTGAGTCAGTGTGGGTTATTTCAGCGTGGCGTGAGGCAGGAAGTGGCGGGGAAGTTTATACAGCGGGGAAATGGGCCAGGATGATGGAGGGGGGGAGAGTGACAGAAAGGAGGAGGACACAAGGAGGGTGTTTGGGGAGGGGGATGTGAATGGAATTAGAGTCGGATGTAGATGGTTGATTGCATGAAGGTATTTTGAATGTGGGAAAAGGTGTAGAGAGAGAGAGAGAGATCGAAGGGAGGTTTAGCTTGTGAGAAGGAACACTGTTGATAACTGAGTGGCTGAAAATAGTAATTATTGAAAAAGACTGCTAATGGATAAGACATTGTAATAACTGGTTTATCAAGTGAAGTATTGGGGGGAGTGAGTGACAAGCAGGAAAGAGTACCAAGTGCCATAGACCTCCATCCCTTAACTCGAGGATGTATTTTTGTTTTTTTCATTTTATTGTGGCTCACCTCAGACGATTTTATTCAGCTTAGGAAAGACCCCTCGTGGTGAAAGGGGGTTTGCTGGAGATTGACTCTATAGACATCCCTCTTAAGATGAGTAAAATCGTCTGATGGAGGCAAGTGAAATAAAAAAAATCGTCTTTGTAGTCAGGGGTTAACAGGCACCATAGTACCATTGGCAAGATGTAGGATGATTTTCTGTTAGTTGTTACACTCTATTTTTAATGGTTGTATCCTGCTGTACTATATTATTGATCAGTAGTGTATGTGTACCATTTGTAAGTGGTCATTCATGTGTGTAGATAAAACTATAGAGCAGTGTATAGTAAAGAGCTCAGTAGTCTGTCGCTTGTGTATAATGCAATATATATATATGTTTTTAGACTGTATATAGTTACAGGTGCACCGCCATGCATATTCACCTGAAGATGTGTATTAATGTGTTTATCAGTGAGAGAGAGAGTCTAAGCCAACGAGAACAGCACCCTTGAAGTCTTCCACCCACGCTAAACATAAGCAGCCTTTTCGGTCTTCCATAAATTTTCCGCCACATTTAGCAGACGAGCGTGTATTGTCTCCACGCGGACTGGTTGATTATCCTTTTGTTGGTCTTTTGTAATTTTTTCAGTCCCTGTGCCAGTGCTGCCAGACTTCAGAACTGAGCTTGGTAATGCAGTTTTTAGTTTCATTTCGATAATCTCTTCAACATGATGACATTTTCTATTTGTGTTACCACTAGACAATTTTATTCAGGTTTGGGATTTCACGGTGGAAAAAATTAATGGAAATTGTGTTTCACTGAAAGATGATTCCAGAAATTAAATAAGATAATAAAGTCGTTTGGAGGTAGGAAAAATGGAGTGAAAAAAGAAATCGTTGTATTGAAGAGATTAATATTTAGTTGCACATAATTGAAGAAAGAAAATGTGTTTTGGTTTAGTTTCTGTTATTGTAATATAGCAGTTATAGCATATGGTCATTACATGCAGTGTATATAGTTTACAGTACATTAAGCATTCTGAAATAATATAGTTTATATATATTGTACATGTGTGGCGTATATAAGAATATTGATGCAGATATGACTAATTATTCCCCTCATTACGAGGACGGCTTTTTTCTGTTGTTACCTCCAGACGATTTTATTCAGCTTGAGGGAGACTTTCGAGCTAGAGGGGTTAGATAAAGACTTCGTTAGCCCCTTCGCTTGTAGAAGTCGTCTCAAGATAAAATCGACAGGTGGTAGCGTGATTGCAGTATAACAGACGTCCTGGAAGTGGTTCATGTTACTCAGTGTATCTCAACAGCCAAAGAGGAGGAGGAATATTATGAAGATTTCCTGGTTGTTGTGTGTATTCAGCGGGATAGACCTTTTAGTTTGTCAGCCTGTAAAATTGTATGTATTTTGGTTCGTTTGAAAAAGGTTGACTTAGCTCTTTTGATTTGTTAATCCGTTACGTGATTTACTGTTTCTCATTTATGAACCCCTTCAGTATAATTGTGTTATGTTTACCTTTTTTCCCTCCAGTCGACGCCCTGCAGCTTAGGGCAAACACTTTGGCATTAAGTTTTACTATGTGTGATTTCCAAAACTGAGTGAAATCGCCTGGGGAAGAAAAGATAAAACTTGCATCTTATTGAAGGAGGTTAAAAAGATTGAAATCAGCAGTCCCACTTTGTTACCTAAAAAATATGTCAGTTGTGTAAAGTAGGCTGCTCATTGACACTTATTAAAGAGCCGGTATAATTAGAGGTTAATTGAGTTCTCTTTTACTGGAAGATTATTATGTTCCATCTGTTCGGGTGTAGGGGTTGTGCCGGAGGAAGGGGAGTGTGTTGGGATGGTGTTGCTGGATTTGCATGGAGTTACCCCAATGATTTTATTTTTTTTTCTGCTGTATGTGACTAGGTATGTCCGGAGAGAGAGAGAGAGAGATCTATGTCTATGGATTTGTGTTTATTTTTGAGAATGTGTGTGTGGGTGTGAGTGCGTGCGCTCACCACAGCAACACAATTCTTCTCCCAAGTAAGCAGTAAGCAGCTACCCCTCACTCCATTGTGTATGTATGTGTCAGCTAGTCAGACTGTGATAAGGTTCTTTAGTTTACACCTTGCTGGACGTATGGTACTAGTATTAATCCTTTGGCTGCGCTGGCTTTCTCAGCATTAAAAAAAAAAAAAAAAGTGGTGTACGCTTGAACAAAATGCAACGTTCACCATTTCTGGCCAGAATATTAATCTGGGCTTTAACTCATTTGCCATGGTGGATTTTTCCAGGCTTAAATAAAGCCACATAGAATTTGCTTGAATAAAATGCAAAGTTCACAGTTATCAGCCAGAACGTTTGAGATGTTCTGTATCTTCTGTACCATGGTGTGTTTTTAGCAACTCAATTAAATCTTCAGGCGTTGGTTGGAATAAAATGCAAGGAGTTCACAGTTCATGGCAAAACGTTATTTGAGGTATATTGTACTTTTTTTTTTTTTTTTTAAGCCACGGTGGGATTCAGTCGGTATGTACTCGTATTCTTCTGGTGTTTGCTGGTTGTATGTGCAGATTTCGTTTATCGCAGTCAAAGGGTTCAGTGTTAGTAGGAAAGCTTGGTATGTGGAACAGCAACATTGTTAGCGATTCATTGTTTATAAAGATGTAACTCTTTCACTACGAGAGGTCTTCCCGGAGCAGAATGACATGTGGTAACCAGGCTTAAAAGACCCTCTCACTGGAGGAGGCGACTGATAGCCCAACATTAGATAGTGATGGATATAAGATTCCACTTGAAAAGTGTAACTACCATACTACAGTGATTCTGCTTTGTTACCTCTCCGTCGAGCTAAGAACATAAGACATGAGTATTTCATGAAGAAGTTCTTAATGTTTGATGACGTGACTGAAGTGCTCATTCAGTTGCAACGTGATTGACATGGTTAATTTGTGTTGTATCAAGTTCTCAGCGAATTTTAATATTTTTTGGTTTAAACGGCCATCAGACAAATTAGTATATGGGACGAGGAGTTGATGGTATGGCCCTGTTATTGTTTTGAATCACTGTTAACCCCATCAATCCAGTGATGCATTTTTTCCCTATTCTACCAGTCTTCATGCTGTTTTGAAGGAGATACTTTCTGGACATCAAAGGTCAGATATATGTTCGTTACCCGTGTTCACTACCAGGTTGCTCTTTATCGCTGAATGAGATCGTCTTGTTGGAGCAAAAATAAAGCGAAAAAAATACGTCATCGGATTGAAGATGTTATCAGGAATCCACCACGTCCAGCAAGGCAGTGTTAACCAGGAAAGTAACTTTTTTTTTTTTCCATAGTTGTGTAGCGTAATAAAGATGAGACAGTTATTGACATTTCTTATCCTCTCATTTTATAGCAACTGCTGAATTTTATTCTGTGCTCCCCCAACATGTCATTGCCATTTGATTATGTATGATGCTTCTTTCGCCTATATACATTTTTTTCAGCTTATAACCACTACTGGTTATGACGCCATACTCCCAGAAAATGTCATTGTTATTTACCCATGCATAAAACTTCATTCGCATATGAAATTTCATTTGGAATATTAATCAGCAACAAATATTAATGAAATTATTCATGCCTTAGCTGCTACAAACGACAACCATTAAATTTAACACATGACCCATGTAATTATTATATATTCTGTATGTGAAAAAGAAATGAGTATATTGTAAGGCTTGAATGTGTTATGAATAGAGGTTGCAACAAAGGCAATAATGGTCACTACTGGTGTTTGTAAAGCAGGAAGTGTGGAGGGGGTTGGAATGGGGAAACAGAAGGCGCGGGGTTGGGGTGGACCAGATGCATGAGGGAAAGGAATAAGGAAAGGAAAGTAAGTATAAGTGGAAAATGAATGGGAAGG
>JAGKTI010028910.1:0-12804 GCA_018397915.1 Birgus latro | reverse complement strand
CTCTGTCCCCTGCCATTTCACTACCACGCTCCCAACTCACACCCCCCTCTCTCATATACCTCTCCACTCCATCCCTCCATCTCATCCTCGGCCTCCCCCTCCCTCTCGCCCCCTCCACCTCACTCACATACACTCTCCTCGTCAATCTTTCACTCTCCATCCTCTCCACATGCCCAAACCACCTTAACGTGTTTCTCCTAACGCTTCCCATCACGTCCTCAAGCACACCACAACGCTCCTTCACTTCCTCATTTGTTAGTCTGTCTCTCCATGTGACTCCACATGCTCCTCTCAAATAACTCATTTCCACTGCTCTCACTCTTGACTTCTGTCCTTCCAACAGGGTCCAAGCTTCACTTCCATATGTCAGAGTTGGTATCACAATACTGTCATGTAACAACTTTTTCACTTCCATGCTCACCTCCCTGTTTCTTATCACTGCTTTCAATGAACCAGCAACCTTCCTTCCCTGCTGTACCCTTTCAAGCACTTCACCCTCCAGACTACCATCCTTACTCATCACACTACCCAAGTACTTAAATTCACTCACATTCTCCATTTCCTTCCCATCCAATCTCACTGTACACTCACTGGCTTCACTTCTCTCGAAGACCATCACTTTACTCTTCCCCACATTCACCTTTAAATTCCGTTTCTTACACACTCTCCCAAACTCATCTACCAAGCCTTGCAGCTCCCCTTCGTCTTCACTCAACAACACAGTATCATCTGCAAACAACAGTACAGGTAGTTTCCAAACACTGCCCTCTCTCATTAGGGCCGCTCCAACATCCACTGCCCGACCTTGGTTGTTCAATCTGTATATGGATGGGGTTATAATATTATCATATATGGTTAAATGTTTTGGATTGTTTCTCAACTTTCTTAGAAGAGAATTTAACTGAGCCTTAGCTGCTTGGAAATTTGTAGGTAATTCCAAATGGTTTAGTTTCCATGGTAATCCTACCCAATACTGTCCATCCTTAAATTCCACAGACTGATTATACAAATTCAAAGTTATTTTATCTTCAGGGGTTGGATCTTCAGTGTGTATTCCTACACTGTCTAGGTCCCAAAGTTTGTGTACAGGTTCAATTTTTTCATCTTAACAAGTCATTTATCTGAGTAGGTTCTAATTCTGCACCTATTCTAGCTACCATCAATGACTGTGTGGGGGTAACAAAGACTGAATCTACTAATTTGGCATCTCCTTTGTCTTTCTTAGGAAAAGGCAGCTGACCCATAATAAGGTTACCTCCTGGACTCTTGAACAACTGTACTTTATTCTTCTTAAAGGTCCTGTGTAAGAATCTTCCACAGTAATCTGATCCAATTATCATTTTTATGGGACCCACAGTATCTGATTTTACATTATGTTTTGCCAATCTTATCCCTGAGCTTTGCAAATTATCAGAGATTTCCTTTAGTCCCTTTATATAGATACTGGTTTCCATCTTATCCAGTACAGCTGCTGTTATGCGACATTTATATCTGCCAAGTTGTATTAAGGGTCTAAGTAAACCAAAGGACTGTGCTTCTTTAGTAGTTAAGAACCCTGTAATGGCTAGATGTACCTTGCCGACAACAGGTAACTTTAATTTATCTACAATGTCTGCAGAAATGAAGGTTTTCTGCGCACCTGTATCAAAAAGAGTACATACTGATATGTTCCTATTTTCACTCATTACCTTTACATCAGCAATTGGAACTGCAGCTGGCATCGTTACTGGAGTATTTGCTTCCGCAACTGTCATATTGACACTTGCAGTTTTAGGAACCTCATGTTTCATCATCCTTGGGCACAAAGCACTGTGATGATTGTCCTTTTTACATTTGTAACAAAGATTTAGTTTAATTTTACAGTCAGTGGAACCATGTTCGGTATTCATACAAATCATACAACATCCCAATTCCTGAAGTCTCCCTATTCTAGAAGCATAATCAGGATACTGTTGGCAAGATACACTGGAATGTTGTTCACCACAAAACACACAAACCTTCTTGTTCTTTACCATGAAAAATTTTACCTTCTTACTTTCATCAGCTTGTCTATCCCCTGTCTTTATTAATTTATCCTCAGACTTTAAAGAGCTAAGAAAAGTACCTATCTCTTCCTTAGGTACAGCCTTACCTGTTCTTGGCTTAGCTTTCCCAGCCAGTTGGTTAGTGGTTCTTTTCCTTATTTCAGCCTTTGATTTATTTTCAACAGGCTTTACTGTTCCTTGCAAGTGTTTACAGAGTTGCATCAAGCCATTCTCAATCTCCTCACAGGAGAAATTATCCTTCTGGTACCTGCCATACAGAGCGTCCTTAGTTCTTGGTAGAAGTTTTAAGGACACAATTCTAGAAAGCACCCAGTCTGCTGCCTTAACATCTTCATAAGTACCTAAGGCCTTTAAATTACAACCTATCGCAATCCGAAAACTTTGCAAGGACTCAAAATCATGTTTAGGAATGGGTAATTCAATCAGAGCCTTTAATAATTGGGTAATGGCTTGCTCCTTGTCTTCATAATTCTGCTTAAGGATAGCCAAAGCTGCCTCATAATTGCTTTCCTCCACAGGTAATTCCTTTATCAGTTTGTAAGGTGTCCCTTTGACCTGTCCTAACAGATATGCGAGCTTGCTCACATTAGGGAGATCTGTTCTGTCATGGACTAAGTATTTAAACTGATCCCAAAAGGATTTCCAATTCTGCTCCCCATCAAACTCTGGAAGCGCAATTTGCGGTAATGCAGCTTTACTCGTTTGTTCCACAGCTTTTGTTCCGTTGATAATACTGGCTAATTTAAATTCAACCAGCTTCACTAATGCTAGATATTCCTCCTATTTACCTTCAAATTTGGAGGTTTCTGCTTCCAAAAGATCTTTATCATCAGCTTGTACGATGGCTGCTTCCAAAAGATCTTTATCATCAGCTTGTACGATGGCTGCTTCCAAGTTAATATAACTTTCCTCGTACTTGGCCCATCTTTCTTTTAATAGGTTCAACGGACTACTTAATTTCTCCTTAATTGGAGGTGTTTCCTCTAATGACTGTCTACAGTCCAGTATAGCTCTCGTTACCCATCCTGCCTTACCACTAGCTGATTTTTGCAACAAGGAAATAGACATTGTTACTGATTTCTAAGTTACGGGAGTACAACCCTTTTTTTTTTATTTTTATTTTACAACCCAGATTTACTGAACTCCATCGTTATTTATCATTTTAAAATTTGAGGGGTGTGGGAATAGGGTTTATGGCTTTAAACCTATCTCCCTGGGTTATTAAACCTCTGGGGTGATTCTGTCCTTCCCACACTCAGGTTCCAAAATAATCACAATTCTCCAGAGCTCAGTAATAATTAACATTTTAAATTTTAAGGAGTGTAGGGATTTGCCTTATGGCTTTATACCTATCTCCCTGGGCTATTAAACCTTTAGGGCAGTCATTATCTCCACACTCATTACAGCATAGGACCACCCAAGGCCTGCACAGCATAGAACCTTTCTTTCTTATGCTCTGTGTAATTTATAAATTTTTTCAGAACCGCTTCTCTGCCTTTATGATTCCAATGGATGCCATCTGTTTTTTGGTAGGCTTGGAAAGGCTTTGCATTGAAATGAATGAAATCTTGCCCTTTCCTAATCCTCTGCAACTTCCGGTTTATGGCCCTACTCATGAATTTGTAGGTACCATAGCAAACAGATGCGCCATATGGTAGGTTCCTAGGCTCAAGAAGGGTTATTGCTACTACAGATTTACACGAGCCTTCAGTGGCTCCTACCACTGCAAGTATATTTTCCACAATTTCATTAACATCTGAATCTTCACTGATGTCATTTCCTCCCAAAAAAAGAATAGTGCGATCATGCTCCCATTCTAATACGGTGTTTAGCCGCTCATCCTCGGAAAAGGAACTTGCCTTTCCTCCAGGAGCTCTGTATATGAGGGGAGGCGGTAGCTCGATCGGTAGAGAGTTGGCTTGCGGTCCCGTGGGACCCAGGTTCGAATCCTCGCTGGTGCAGGGAACAATTTAAGGATTTGAATTTCATTAAATCAGGCTTTACTGATCTACCAGAAGACCTGCCGACATGTCGTAAAAATTACCCCACTAATACCAATACACCAGTCCTGTATGAGACAGCCCTAGCATGTATTCAATATGGACGGTGGGTGTTAAGCGCCGAAGTGGTGACATGTAGATTGTAGGAGGACGACTGGGCCTTGATAGCAGGCTGTGAAGCCTATGCCCAGAGTCGGACACGTAAAAAAATATATATATATATATATATATACGTATTTCCACGTATTCTACTTCCACGTGACGTGGTAATAAGCTGTGCCCTACGAAAGCTACCTTAAAGTCGCTCAACGCCTCTGCACACATCTGTTATCCACACTCGGGGCACCAAAATGTGAGAAAAAACAAGCGTCCTAGATACTCCTCCCTGGAGAAAGTTATCTAAATTGAACAGAGGTAAATTTGCATAAGTCTCGTGAGTAAATCAGGCAATTAAATCCCCTAACTCACCTACAATCACCTCTCATATACTAGCTAGTTCCCTAAGATTTGGCCAAATCAACAAGGTCACTTAGCTACGTATTGAGTCGAACAACAAGATGACGACGGGCGTGCTGTTTTGGTCTTTCCTGGGCAATCAGGCGTCCTTGGGGTGTATGTACAAGGAGCGTAGCTACTGACGGAGTGAAATCTGCTCTAGGAGTGTTAACATGGCGAGCTTCTGTCCCTCATAGGATAGAAGAGTTGCCAACTATTGTTTAATTACAAGTCAAATACAGCTAACTTACTCCGTAAAATATATAAGGTGAATCTAACTTAATCTAATCTTAGTTTTAATTAAACTAAACAAAATATTCCCCTTTTCTACAGATAGATATACTGTATATATAGATATTAAAACTGGCCTCCCGTTTCATCGTGGCTTTTCATCCTTACCACGTCATCCACGCAGGTGCAGTATAGGTCAATGGAAAATTCCCTAGTTTTTACATGTATGTACATAGTTGTCTACCAATGTTAAACGCAGTAGCATTTAATTTATTAATAATAAGAATTAACAGAACGTAATCTCTGGGTTTTTAAACCTCTCAAGTACGTTTTCCTCTGCTCTTTAACGATCGACAACTAAAGGTAAAGAGCGCAACCGCTCGGGGGGGAAATATTTCCCACATCTTTAATGATAAATATGTGCCTTTTAAATTATTTGAGATAAACCTGAACGACATTGATTACAAAACTAAGTAAAGTCTCAACTGGATGAATACGGACAACAGTCAGCGACTGTGGCCGGAATTCAGACGTACTGTACATAGCAAGGTGGTCCCGAGGTCTTGTGAAGGCTGGAATGGTTTTCTCACCACGACCACAGTGTCACTGTCTACAGTCTACACCATGCCCTTCATTACCTCATCTACTAATATACAACCTTATTCTAGATGCACTTAAATTACCTCCTAACAATTATGATTTCTGTAAGCACACACACACACACACACCTCACTGGGGCCAGCACATGTTATTCTCAATATAGTGTACATACACACTTTCATTACCTTCACAGGTAACTAGCTTTAAAAATCGGCATTTGTTTGTATTCAGTCAGATTCAGTAAGATTAATTTTTTTACATTAATAAGTTTGGAGTTTGATTTTCCTGAACAGTTTCATAAGTATCCTAAGAGACAGACATACATAGAGACAGACGGTCACCCTATCCCTGGTCACCATGCACCCTCTCCTCGAGCAGGAAGTAGCTCTGTCCCTTCGATAGAGAGGAGCCGGGAAAGTAATGGATTACGTCACTGTAGAATGAACCGAGTATTTGTTAATGGTGGAAAAATAGAAAGTTAGATAAAAGCAAATCCCATGAGAAAATAATAGTTGTACTATGCTGCTATAATAAAACCGCGTGCATTGTGAATGAAATCAAACACAATGAAATGAATTTAAATCATTCGCTGACTGTTGTCCATATGTGTCCAGTTGAGACTTTACTTAGTTTTGTAATCGATGTTGTTCAGGCTTATCTCAAATAATTTAAAATGCACATATTTATTATTAGAGATATCATTGCTTTAACCTGCCGAGTCCCACCGACGTATGGTGCACGTCTCTACTTTTTTCCGTGGACAGACTCACTGATGTGCATCATACGTCAGTCAGTTGCAAGGCCCGTCGTTTGCACATTTTTCAAGATTCGCGGGTGATTTTTGGTAGGCATATGTGGGAGACCTTCCTCTACCTGCTGTCAAGCGGGGATACTGCATGGCCCCACCTGACCTCCCCTCCCCTCCACACTCGGCAATTCACCTGTTAACACTAACCTGGCCAGTAAAGATATGTTGCCCCCGGCCCACTGTCTCTCCAATGACGAAATTCACGGTGAAAGTGATTCCAGAGGTGGAGCACAAAGAAAGAAGCTAGAGGGAGAAACAAACAGAAGTGATGAGGTGGTAATGTCGTAAAGGAAGGTGCCATATGCTGGGGTTCTGGGTGAGTGAACAATGCTTTTATCACCTATATTATTGTGTGAAAACCAATATAGACTTGTACTACACATAAATTCATACCAAATAAATAAATATGTAATTTAAAATGGTTTGAATTAGTTAACCCTTCCATAGTTCGTTTTCTTTAGCCAGGTACCCTGAGAAAGAAGGAAAACGTAAGGCTGACTGACAACTGTAATATGCTCAGGAGGGCGATTTCTCCATGAATTTTCGATGTTTCTCACCAAAAGCGGAGGCTTGAGCCCCCCCCCCCAAAAAAAAAAAAAGTTGAAAATCGGTTGGGTTCTGAGGGTGTGTTGTAGGGGTGGGCGTATCGATACCAAAATATCGATACTTTCTATACCAGCTACTTAAGCTCAAGTATCGATATCAGTGCCTTGGTATCGATACTCTGATTACTGAGAAAAGTGTTCAAATTTGGCTATTTAAAAAAAAATCAGTAATTTCAAAGTACATATAAATAATCATTATTTTAGTCCATTGAAAGGCAGTTATAATATTTTTGCGTCTGGCAGCCCAGTGTCTTTGTCTCCTGTCGTACAGCATCAACGGGCGACACGGCCGTGTCATTGTCGCCCCTAGGCTTTTGATTAGTGAAATGGCCCATAAAAAATGAAGTGTGGTGTGGCTTTTCTTTGATGAGGTTGAAGACAGTGTCAATCTTGCTGCATGTCAGATATGCTCAGATAAAATACAGCACAGTCAAAACACAAGCAACATATTCAAGCACTTAAGACTGAAGCATCCTGAAGCATTCTCTGAAGCTGAAGAGAAAAGAAGGCAAGCTACGACCTTGACCGCATCTTCCAGCCAATCAGCCAGGCCTAGGCAGACAACCATTTTTGAGAGTTTCAAAAGCAAAGGGAAATACCCAGGTTGGTTGAGGGTACCATATATTTGTCATAAATTATTAATTACTTTATTGCCTATGTGTATGTGTTTAGTTTGGTTAAGCACATTTGTACTAATTACAGACAATATTTAATCTCATCTTTATATTTAGATCGAACAAAAAGTTTGTTTAATATAATCCTTCTAGCTGAGCAAATGCTTTGAAGTAATAGGTTACATACCAATATTTGAAAAAAATATGGGGGGGGAGCAAAGGTCGAGGTATCGGTATCGGTAATCGATACCACCGATACTAGTCCAAAAAATAATTGGTATTGTATCGATACGAAATAGCTGGTATCGCCCATCACTAGTGTGTTACATAAAAAATCGGTCGAGACTGGATGGGTTAAATTGTATCTGTATAATCCGGAATCTTACAAATAAATGAGGGCATTGGTTGGAATACAAAGTCAATTTGGCGCACGTTCAACACAACGGGAATCAACCAATCACTGCCCTAGAGCATCGCGCAGTGTTAGCAAATCCACCTGTCCTCAGCTGGCAAAATCAGTGCGTCAGACTCCCTGAAACTGACTTTTTATAGTTGTGAGTGGAGGGACTTTTAAATGATACAATTGAGTCACCACTATAGTCCTTCCAATGTATGGTGAGCGTTTGGGCATTGGCTTTTCTGGGAGTTCCCCCATGTGCGACACTGTCAAATCTCGCCCAACACACATCACTCTGTCTTATAATTATGTCATTTATTTACTGCTTCTGAATTAATTGGTATATATTTACTACTTTAATAAGGCTATTTAGTGTTATGATATATCTTTCTTTTTATAAAGCAATTATTTTGTATAAATACAACAATACTTGGCAGCGTTGCTGTCCGACGTTGCTTTTCTCCGAGCTTGGGGATGACCGTTCTAATTCAAAGATCAGGTTGCCGCCACCCAAGATGGAATCTACCTCTGCTACACCTGCTACTCATTCTCGTGTGCTACACAGCCGAGAGAGGGAACTTATTTACAGTGCAAATAAGTATTGTTTAGAATTTACCCAGTAATCCGACAATTGACCCTGTACGAGGTTTGGCAATGTCGCATGCAGGGAAACCCCTGGAAATGCCAACGCCAAAACGCTCACCATGTATTAGAAGGACTATAGCAGCAGCATCTGAAAGAGAATTCCAGAGGTCTACATCTGATACTGAAAAACCTGCGTCTGCACTCCGCTGAAGTGCAGAGCATGGCCACTTTGAATCTATGGCCCCTAGTATGAGTTAATCAAGGAAGCGAAGAAAGTTCATGCGGTGCAGGTGAGTACTGGTGATGTAAGATTTTCCAGCATTTGGTAAGATCAGCTCTGATCAGTCTCCCTTTTACAGAATACATGCCCAGATTTTTCAGACGGTCTGCATAACTGAGTTCAGACAGGCCATTGATATGCTTAGTCCATCTGTGCTGTGCAGACTCCAGAAGCCTCATGTCACCTTGGTACCCTGTTCCTTACAGTGGAGCCAAACTCCGGGAGAGGTCTGATGTCGGATTTGAACAGTGTCAGCATAAAATCTCAGTCACGACAGAGGGTGGATTTCATTGTGAAACCATTTCCATTTCCATTCCAACCAGTCCGTTAACAGTGATCATGTAACTTTGGTTTCACTACCGTAATAGCTCCAATCTGTGCAAAGGCTATAGCCGATATGAAGGATGATAAACTGATGTCACTGGCGAAAATTGCATGGCAAGTTATACTTTGTACAGTTTTGCCTTTAGACACTCGTCACAATCATAAGGATAAGGATAATGAACTAGTGCTAGGTACTCTCCATCACAATCATAACGATCAGCCAGTTTCATTTGGCCAAAAAATAACAGTACAAATGGGATTTTTTTTAATGCAGATATTCAGCAATATCCCTCAGATTACTTTCCCTTCATGTACTGCACACTCCGACAGTGTGTGCAGGCTTGAGGTAATTTGTATTTTTGGACAGTCAAGGTAATTTTTATTTTATTTCTGACATAATCTAACCTTACCCAACTAAGTTAACTTGATTAAACTATCCTAGCCAATCAGACCTAACTAACCAATCAGATAACCTAACCTAACTTAACTAGCTTAAGTGAAGGGTGTGACTGTCCAAAAATGCAATAATACCAAAGCTTCATGAAAATCGAGTAATCTGATATACTGTATAGTAGCTTCTGTTGAAATACTCCAAAACTGGTGGATACCAAAGGTACTGTGTTGCCAACTTCTTTACAGTTTGGGAATGGTTTGTTAAGGGTAGGTAACACTTAAAATATTTTGCAATATTGTATTTTAGAACTGGAAGTCACATAATTTAAAAAAAATGGCGGGGAGGGGGGGGATTGGTTCTTTGTCGGGTGTGTATATCTATCACCGAAGATTTGCCAACTGCTTTGTACCGTTTTATTTAACATCTTACCTTTCCATACATGTGCAGTGAACACAGTAGATGGTTCCAAGTGTTTTTTGCAGGCACACCCAGAGGCTTCCCATATACAGCTCTTCTCAACAACCTCCATCTCCCGTGCTGTTGCATCTTTGCCTCTTTTCTATCGCTACTTCGATGGTCACTGCTCCACCGAACTGTCTGCCAGCAACACTCCTTCAGGACACTGGGCATGTAGCAGCAAATTTTCATCGCTTTACTGTCCAACACGCTAATGCAAGTGTTAACTGTTACTCCCAGTCCTTCATGTATGCGACAGGTCAGCTCTGGAACTATTTTCCTCATAAGTGACTATTTCCTACTACTTATGACTTCCAGTCTCCTGGCATCTCGAAAAGAACGGATCATGACTTAGGCTATGTTATTTATTTATTTATTTCCATGCAGGGAACAATTTGCGGACTTCTAGCCTTTGGTTCCTTCTTCCTTGCATTGAAAAAAATCGTTGCGAAGGGATCACCCTTCCTTTTAGAGCAGAAGGGAAGATCTGGTCGATCTGGATGATACAGAAGAGTCTGCATGAAACCATGTGCCCACTCACAAAGTATTTGTATCCATCTCAAGATTTCTCTGCTTACAATGTTTCCAGCGTTTATTTTACAGGTGTTTCAAATAAATACATAAATATGTCTTCACAAGTTAGGTTAGGCCTCACTAGAGGATTATCCACCCATCCTTCAACAACACAGTATGGATCGGGCGAAGTTTCATTTCCACATTTTAATTTCTCTTTCAGTTTGGATAAATATCATTCCCTGGCCAGTGTCAAGACCTTTTACATAGGGAGAGAGAGGGAGATATCACAAACTGTAGAGTAAGCCATACTCCATTCCACCTCACATGCATGAACCTCCTAACATGTAACCAATGTTTTGCCAAAGGTACTGCACGCTGCCAGTGCACGACTTTTGTTTACACACAAGTCTCCTAAAATTAAGCAAAAATCGCTTAAACAACTTCCAGTATGTTACATTTTGCAAATCTGTTAAGCAGAGCCTGAAGGGAATGTTTCCACAGAAACGCTTATCGTGTATGAACCACTTCATTGTAAATTACGTGTGTTGATACAAACTGTAATATCATTGAGTGCGAAAATTTAGTTATGAGAGGCAGTTATATAAAAGTCATTGCTGATTGAAAGAGAGCAAGAGTCATACTTGTTTGTGTGAGTCACTGGGGCAGAGAGGTGGGTAAATCAGAAGAGAGTAATGATTCAGTGCCGACCAGGCGTTCGAGGGGTGACAAGTTTATGGTCGTATTCTGAATTACAATTGTATTCCAATATATAGTACAGATGTGGGTTATATCCCCCAAAGCAGCATCATATGTTCGCCTCCAAAGCTGGTAAGTACTCCAGCATCAGTGTTCGATATAGGCCTTCATATTTGCATCAACACTGGCAGTCCTCCAAGGTGGTAGGGGGATGGGGGAAGTGAGTAGTGCTGTAAACTCCTGAGTAATGTTTTTAAAATCAGGCCAGTTTGTGGCCATGTGGAGTGGGTAGTAGAAATGGCATAGCACTATTCAAAGCTTCAGGACTGGTACACTTTATATATACCATATATTGTTGTTCCAGTAGGATTAGGATAGTGTTTTATACCTTGAGATGTGAAGAACATTCTAGAAATTAAGTGTTGTGCTGTAGGATTAGGTTAATGTTTTATATCTGGAGATGTGAAAACCATTTTGGAGATTTTGGCATGTCTGTTTACTGTCCCTCTTATTTAAGGAGTATTGTTAGTATGCGTTGTTAATTTGCGTGCATTATTTCATCAGAAAGTGTGAGTTCTAGGTCCTGGAGTGTTCTGGGCTGTACTGGTAGGTGGAATGGGGGGGGTCATATAAAGTGAATGTTCTGTGTCAAGAGTTCGGTGAGATCGCCAAAGACGAACAGACAGTGTTGTGTGTGCGGGTTCAGTTCAGTTTGGTGAGTGTGCCAGTTAGCTCGGTTCAGTTTGGTTTAAGCAGTCTGCCAGTTAGTTAGTTGTGTGCGCGGGAGTTGTTTTTCATCAGTGACCAGTCACTGACAGTGTCATACAGCGAGAGTAATCAGTGAAGGACAGATTAGTCAGACAGAGAGTCAGTAAGTGACAGTTAGTCAGCCAGTGAATGCATAGTAGTAAGTGAAGGATAGAATTAATGTGAGAGAAAAGTCAGTGTTTTGCAACTGTACCTCATCTATGCCAAGAATGAATTAAACCCAGAAGTGTTCAGTTGCCTTTGATTAACCACGTGTCCTGTCTACGTGTTGTTCTCGAAGTACCAGCGGAACTCCTGCAGTTGTAACAGATGATGTCAAGAGTGGGATGTGTCCTGGGAGATGGAGACACATGGACAGGCTGACAAAACAGCGGATGTATCTCTGGCAGACATACTCGCAGTGTTGAGTGCACAGTATGAAGAACAAAAGAAACATTGGAAAACACAGCAAGAAGAGCAAAAGAAATATCGAGAAAAACAACAAGATATGCGAGCAGTGTTCAGTGTACAGCAAAAAGAACAAAAACAACAAGGGGCACAGCAAGAATAAAGAAAAATCAAGATGAACGGTATTAAGAAGCAGTGTTAAGAGCACACCAAGAAGAACAAAAAGAAGCCCAAGCACAACACTACGCAAGACTAGAGAAACAGCTAGCCTAAGTGGCAACAGACGGGAGCTTTGCCAGCTACGAGAGGAGCTGGATGGGACCAAGAAACCGAAGCAATAATAAAAAATGGTGGTGTACAGCAAGGTAGGGAGATTAAGTGACTAAGAGAAGTGAGGGAAGAGGGTTCCTGTATAGCATGGGCGTAGCCAGAGAGGGGCTATGCCCCCAATTCACAAAACGTAGTAATATATATATATATATAACCGAAGCAGTAATAAAAAATGGTGGTGTACAGCAAGGTAGGGAGATT
Organism: Birgus latro; assembly: GCA_018397915.1. Taxonomy (NCBI): domain Eukaryota; kingdom Metazoa; phylum Arthropoda; class Malacostraca; order Decapoda; family Coenobitidae; genus Birgus; species Birgus latro. The sequence goes on along the minus strand of JAGKTI010028910.1, from coordinate 72 downwards.
AAGTGACTAAGAGAAGTGAGGGAAGAGGGTTCCTGTATAGCATGGGCGTAGCCAGAGAGGGGCTATGCCCCC
>JAGKTI010028909.1:0-12804 GCA_018397915.1 Birgus latro | reverse complement strand
CAGTGGGGATATACAGTTTGACGGGGGGATATTACAGTGGGGGTACATATGCAGTGGGGGGGCATGGATATACAATGGGGGCATAGATATACAGTAGGGGTAATGCAATGGGGATACATATACAGTGGGGGGCATAGATATACAGTGGCAGTACAATACTCCCCCGCGTAGCTGAGATGGTGTCTCCTGACATTAGAGAGGAGTTATATGGGGGTTTGTCTATATTGTTTATGTAGGTGGGACGTTTGTACAAGGAATAATTATGATATAGTGGTTGCAGGGCGAACATGGCCATGCCTAAGGGATGTTATCTAGTAATAGATAAGGTTGAAATGGATATGTATATACATATATGTCTATATAAGATACACAAGGATTAAATATGGGTATGTGTTCATTAAGGCTCTTATATATAATGGTTATTGTTAGGTATACACTATTAACTCTGTTCTAAATAGTTTTCACAGTTTTCTACCTTTTTTTTTTTTTAGTTAGTCTCTGTAGTTCACACTGCACTGTATCAGAGAAATGCCATCATTTGCTGGTGGTACTCTTTCAGTCCACAGTTTGTATTTTAATCAGTTGGCGTTGGTAGTCACTAAATGTGAGGGCACTAACTATTGGTAGCTTCAACGTCCTGTGGAGGCCGGATTATTCCTTTTGCGATTCTGATTTCTCGCGGTCTGCGTTCCATCTTCCTGACACAACAGTGTATTGCATAGACCATGAGTATGAATCCTATAAAAGACATAGCCACTGGGGGAAACACAACTGTTGGATGTACCCAGGAACGGCTGAAGGCTGGAGAAAATTGATCCAAAATAAAGTCACTGTCGTTGAGGAATATTAGCATACGCAAGTTGGGGGAGGTGATGGTAATGTTAGCATATGGTAGGGTGGAAGTCATGTCGATCGGTTGGAAGATGTCTTAAGAGTGTTTACGGACTTCTTGGTGGTAACGAGTGGCGTAAGTGATGACTGACTCTGATTTGACGGTACAATAGTCAGGTGCTTTGTAGAGACCACTAGCAGGTACCAATCGGACTGACTAACCAGGACACATGATGGTGACGGAGATGGGGACAGTAAAGAAGAAGTACTGGACGTGGTTGAGGTGAGCATGGTGGACTGGGAGTTCAGAAGCCGGGACAAAGGAACAGGCCGAGTGTATGGAATGGTTGCGAACTAAGGCAGACTCACAGCGTGCAGCGCTACTAGGGAAATTAGCTAGAAGGTGGGCAGCACAGAGACGAGAGGTAGGGGTAAGGGAGGAACATTTTTGGAGGTGTGTGGAAGAAAGAAAGGCAACGGAGAGATGATCATGGGAGAGAAGGAAATCTTCAGAAGGAACAGAGACTTGCAATAAGGTGTTGTACCGGAAGGGAAAAGGAATGGTGTGGAAGATGTTGAAGGCGATGGTAGAACGTAGAAGATTATGGACGACGATGTATTTGATGAGAAGAGTGGCCTCAAGAACTGGATAGTAGTATTCTCGAGAGGAGTAGGGAAGTACTGGGGATAGAGTAAAAGTAGAGCGAGCCCATTCTACGTAGAGGATTATGGACGACGATGTATTTGGTGAGAAGAGTGGCCTCAAGAACTGGATAGTAGTATTCTCGAGAGGAGTGGATAAGTACTGGGGATAGAGCAAAAGTAGAGCGAGCCCATTCTAGTACAGAGCGGAGAGCAGAGAGGTACTAAATCTGCAGTAACATGTCCATTAATAGCATAGACTAAGATACGAACCAAGGTAGAGACTTGAGGGAGTAGAGAGTCAATGGCTAGTTGGAGATTATCCATGTTGAGTTTGAGATAAAAGAACTGAGAAATAACGTTGAGATTGGAGAGGTGTTGTTTTAAGATGTCGGTGAAGTTGTTCAGAGTGTAAGTTACTTCATTTAGGTGGGCTGTAATCTTCTGTAACATAGTGTGTTGGACCTTAATGACTCGGTATTGAGATTCTAGGACTGAAGCTAAATGAAGTAGATCAGATTTGAAGCTGGAAAGGTCAGGAGCCTTAGCGACGCCAAACAATTCACCAAGAATTTCACCTCCAAAGTCAAAGAGACCTCATTTCACACGAGAACGACCTACGGGTGTCTGAAAGGAGAATGTGTCATTGAGCTCAGTGAATTTGTCAGTTATGTATTGCAACTGCCAGGAGAGTGGTAGGAAAAGATGATACAAATACTGATTCGGGTTGTGTTTCCCCATGATGGCCGAGAGATGGGTCTTGTGTAGCTTGTGCGCATAAGCAGGCAGGACGTAAGATCGTAGCGCAGGGAGACTACATCGTCGATCAACATTACCTCGCCTCCCGAGCCGAACAAGGCTTCAGGACGTACTCCACCATCGCCCTCACCCAACCCAGACCCTAGGAAGGTCAGCACTGCCAGCAGGTAGACCGCTAACATCGTACCTAGAAAATTAGGGTAGAATTAATGGGAGAGGGCCTGGAGAGGTTGATGGGCGGAATGCAGTTTGGATCGATATTGACTGGTTGATGATTGAGTAGGTGTAGGTGGAGATGAAGGAGACTGATGGATAGGTGGAGATGGGGTAGACTGAGGGTTTTGTGGAGTAGAAGGGGTAGCAGTAGGCTGTGCAAGTGACACTTCCAACACTAGGCCTCGTGGTGCACGCTTTAGATCGTCTGCATGGACCCATTTGGTATCATTAGTGGATAGGTCTTGTATGTGAAATTTGTTACCCTGTTGAGTGAGCACGCGGTGGGGACCTGTAAATTTGTCATCCAATTTAGAGGTGCGCGTATGTGAATGAGCAAAGACTAGATCGCCGACGTTGATACTAATTGGAAAGGCATCATGTCCTCCTTAGACAAAGCCAGGTTTGATCTTACATACTGATGGATTGTTTGGAAGTTGGCCAATTTTTGCTTTACATAATCAACCATGTTGTAGATGGGGTCCAGCTTTGAGGATAACAAGGAGTACAGTAGGTCTTTGTCAACACCAAAGAGGACATAGAAGAGAGACTTGCCAATTGATGCGTTGATGGAGCTATTGATTGAGGATGCCACTTGGGGAATCCAGTCATCCCAGGACGAACTATGGGGGACTAGATGTCTGAGGCACTCTAAGATTTTTCTATTGTGGCGCTCTACAAGACCATTGGAGGCACGACATTGCATTTATTACTTTTAAAGCGGCGACAGATCTCATTCAGGAGACTATTGTTGAACTTAGTCCCATTGTCACTAAGAATGTTATGTGGGGTACTGAATGGGCAAGTAACGTGAACCACGAAGGCACGTGCTACACTCTTCGCGGTCTTATCTGAGAGGGGGACGAAGACACAGTAGCGCGAGAAGTGGTCGACGGCTACAAACAAATATTCAGCGCCTGATTCCGTAAGAGGGAGTTTTAAAAGGTCTATGGAGACTGTTTCGCATGGTCGTGACGGGATTGGGTATTGTAAGAGAGGTGCAGATAACCCGGTTGATCCTTTGTGGTGGTGGCATGAGATGCAAGAGTCACAGTGCGCATTGATATCGGGGTGCATGGTTGGCCAATAGTATTCGAGACATGCTTGGCACAAGCATCAGTCCCTACCTGGATAGGATGCATGAGGTGTATCATGAACTATGTGAAGGACTGTAGATATTAGGTCAGTAGGGACAATAAGCTGGTGTACTTCTTTATTGGGCAAGTCCTTCCCTGTAAGTAATGTTTTTCTGTACAAGAGATCATCTTCTAGTATGAACTCTTCTATTGGTACTGGTAGAGTGGGTAAGGTTGAGGCATCTCCTGATTCTAGGAAATAAACTACTTTGGACCATACGGGGCCTTTGCACTGAGAGTTTTGAACAACCTCTGATTTTAGTGTTGTGTTCTCAGTTTCATTGGGCTGCGTTGACTTGACGGCTGCTGCTACATGACGTGAGAGTGCGTCTGCGACTCCATTCGATTTTCCTGGGACATGCCGTGAAGTGGGATTGAAGTCCTGGATGGTGACGGACCATCTAGCTAGCCTACCTGTGAGGTTGTGTCCCTTCAACAAATCACATAGAGGGAGGTGGTCTGTCTGGACATGCACTGGATAACCATATACTATTTCTCTGAAATGTTTCAATGACCAGACCACCACTAAAGCTTCTAGATCTGTGACACTGTAATTAAGTTCAGCGGTCGCAAGCGCGCGACTAGCATACACTATTACACGCTTCGTTGATTCTTGATCGAGTTGCATCAGAACTGCACCAAATCCTGCGCCTGAGGCATCTGTGCATAGAATAAAGGTTTTGTATAATCAGGGAATACTAAATTGGGGCATTTACAAGAGCTATCTTTAGTACTTAGAAAAACCTGTGACTGATCTTTAGTCCAAACAAAGGGTACATTCTTCTTGAGTAAGTGGGTTAGAGGAACGGCAATCTTTACATAGTCCTTAATGAATCTACGATAGTAACCACTTAAGCCCAGGAAACTCCTTACAGCATCTATAGTGGTAGGTTCTGGGATTTTGATGATCACCTTAGTTTTGTCTTCATTAGTATGAATGCCTTGTGCATCTACGACATGGCCTATGAAGTTGATTTTCTTTCTTAGGAAGTCACATTTACTGAGGTTGATTTTCAGGCCTGCTAGCTGTAGGCGTTCCAATACTTGTTGTAGTTTGGCAAAATGTTCAGGGACTGATTTACTCACAACAATGATAGCATCTAGGTAAGTAAAAAGAGGGTGGCCCATCATGCCACTGAAGACTGAATGGATAAGTCGCATTAACACAGAAGGAGCATTCCTCAAACCAAAAGGAAGCCTCTTAAACTGAAAATGTCCGGAAGGGGTGCTGAAGGCTGTAATAGGGTGAGATGATTCTACCATTTCGACCTGCCAGTATCCACTGAGGAGGACTAGGGATGAAAAGACTACGTTGTTTTCACCTAGCGATTCTAGTAAATCTGTGAGGACGGGTTACTGGAAACGGTCTGGGACAGTTACAGAATTTTCTTTACAGTAGTTCACTACTGGTCTAAAGTTGCCGTCCTTCTTTGGGACTAAGAAAAGTGGGCTATTCCATGGACTGACGGAGGGTTCGATAATGTCCTGAGCTAACATTAAATCTTCCATTTGATCTGTTTGTTTTCTCAAGCTGTGAGGTAACTGATACGCTGGTACGTAAATTGGCTGAGTTCCTGGTACTAGTTCTATGTGATGTTTAACAAAGTCTGTCCTTCCCATCGGTTCTCCGGGTTAGGCTACCACATTTCGGTAAGCGTGTAAAAGGTCGAGTAGCTGGTCTTTATGTTGTGGGATATCTTTACAAGCTAGGCTCGAGAGCAGGTCAGGTGAAAGAGTCGGAGCAGATCCCGTAGAGTTAATCGCATATACTGTATACCTGTCGGGTGGTCAACACCAAATTTATTGTCTAAGTTCTTTTAGCTGATTTAGGACAATTTTGATGTGCTGAATAAAAAAATCATATTGGTTTTGCTCAATCAGGTCAACTTTTTGAGCTATGGTCACATGTTGTTTTTGACGTTTTTGTTTACATGTACGGGTATTTTCGCTTTATATGATGTATAATTCTTTTTTATTGCTTGAAATAAACGAACTCTGAAGAGTTTACATGCGCCAATTTATGACTAATTGGTATTTTTATTTTACTGGTAAATGAAATGGCTTCGACCAGAAGATCTTGCAAAAATTAGCCCGATGTATTCTGCTACATCTGCGGCGTATACACTATAGTTCCTAACAGGAATCCAGTCACATGTTTCATAAAGCGTGCTTACCATGCTTATTTTGGTATTCAACTTGGTGACCAGGATAAAGCTTGGGCGCCACACATGGTATGCAAGACATACACCGAGTATCTGCGTCAGTGGACTAAGGGCAAGAAGAGTTGTCTGAAGTTTGGAATTCCCATGGTTTGGAGGGACCATGGCACTGGCTGCTACTTCTGCGCTGTTGATGTGACTGGGATCAACAGAAAGAACCGGAGCAGCCTCAAGTATCCTGATCTTCAATCAGCACGTCGTCCTGTAGCTCATTGTGATTAAATTCCAGGACCTTTCTTTGGAGAACTTCCTGAGATTTGTGACGAAGATTCCTCCAGTGTTCAAGAAGATGAAGAAGAAGTAGTTCTCGACGATGATGCTCCACATCCTTTTTCCCAAAAGGAGCTAAATGATCTAGTTCGCGATCTCAGCTTGTCAAAGTACTCTGCCGAACTGTCGGCATCCAGATTGAAGGAAAAAAAAAAAAAACTCCTCTCTGACAGTGCTCGCATCACCTTCTACCGCAACAGGCATCAAGAGTGCCTCCGTTTTTTCTCTGAAGAGAAGGACGTGGTGTACTGTACAGATATTGCGCAGCTTCTGCACAAACTTGGAGTGCCACAGTACGAACCCAAAGATTGGAGACTGTTCACTGACAGCAGCAAGCGATCGCTGAAATGTGTTCTGCTGCACAACGGCAACCAGTTTGCCTCTGTACCCCTCGCTCACTCGACTACACTGAAGGAGAAGTATGAAGCGGTGAAGCATGTGCTGGAGAAAATTCGTTATGATCAGCATGAGTGGTTTATTTGTGTTGACCTGAAGATGGTGAACTTTTTGTTGGGACAACAGTCCGGGTACACCAAGTACCCATGCTTCCTGTGCATGTGGGATAGTAGGGACACTGCTCAGCATTACACAAATAAGGACTGGCCTGTGCGGGAGGAATTGGTGCCTTGCAGAACAAGGAACGTCATCAGCAATCCTCTGGTGGACAGAGACAGGATACTCTTCCCACCGCTGCACATCAAGCTCGGTTTGATCAAGCAGTTCACCAAAGCTCTGGACAAGCATGGTTGCTGCTTCACTTACTTGTGCCAGGCTTTTCCAGGATTGACCATGGAGAAGTTGAAAGCTGGCATCTTTGATGGTCCTCAAATCCGTAAGCTCATCAGAGATCCAGAGTTTGAAAACTCAGTGAACGAAGAGGAACTGGAAGCGTGGAAGGCTTTTGTTCCGGTCGTGAAGAACTTTCTTGGCAACAACAAGGCCAGTAACTACGCAGAACTTGTCACCAATGTGCTGACTGCTTTCAGAAACCTCGGATGCAACATGAGCATCAAAATACATTACTTATTCTCACATATGGATCGGTTTCTGAGAATCTGGGATCAATGAGCTACGAGCAGGGGGAGAGATTCCATCAGGACATGAAAGAGATGGAGACCAGGTATCAGGGATGCTGGGATGCAGTCATGACGGCTGATTACTGCTGGACTCTGAAGAGAGACATCCCTGCCGCTGAGCATTCTAGGGTTTTGAAAAAACGGAAGTTCAAGCCCTGAATTTTGAACAATGATGATGTAACATGCAATTTACATGTACTTTCCTTTATCAATGTCTGCTATTCAATTTACAGTAATCTACTTTTGTAACATTTAATTAATAAATTGTTAGAAAACGATTTTTTCTCTTAAAAACCTGTTTCGGACGAGGAATATTAACAAAAATCAACCGATAATGTTACAAAAATGTAATCGATTTAGTCAGAAGATCGGATTTTTTAAAAAATCAACTTAGCCCAAAAACCTGACCTGATCGAGAGAAACTGATGCCATTTTCGGATTCAGCGGTGCAAAATTGTCCTAAATCAGTTGAAAAAACATAGACAACTTACAAATAATTTTTTTTTGTAACCCAGTGTTATCACCATCATGGATAGTACGGATAGAGGAGTCCTGGCACACCTTTGCGGCTGCTGGGTACACCAGGAAGTCTTCGATTTTTACACCACTTTTAAGTTTCAGTGGAGAATAGTGACACTGAGCAAGTACAGGTAGCATAAACTGTCCTAGACCATACACCATGCCGACTCATAAGTTAAGCCATTCACACCACACATCTCAGGTAGTGCTAGTACATCCACTCCGTCTATCGCACCTACGGCACGAACAGAGACTTTGGTGAACTCATGCGGTAACAAAATTGTGCACGTATTCGTTATTGCACGCCTCGTCTCTGCATGTTGGAGAACATCAGTCAAACTCTGTGAGGTAGTTAGCTGTCATGTCTGAGTCGGCTGTAGCGCTGTTGTCAGTGGAGTTTGGAAGAGCCATTTCTGAATGCTGAGAGGATGTATCATTAGGTGTTGAGGAATTTATTTCCTTGCTCACAGATAGTGATGGAATGATCTCTCTATTCTCAGATGATGATGATGATGGCTTGTCTTGCTCTGTACTCTTAGGTAGTGTTGGATTCAGGGGGGACTGAATGACTGAGTTTATTGTAAGTGCAGGACGGGGACATTCCATAGTGTATACAGGGAACCCAGAAAAGTCTATACTACTACTGGCAGGTAATAATGCAATGGAGTGTTGTGCCATGGTGGGTAAGCCAATAAGGGCATCTGCTGGATGTCTCAATTCGTTAGTAACGTGAAATTCTATTGGAAAAGGTATCAAGGCTCTGTCTAGTTGTACCTCTAAAGTGACTCTTCTCTTGACCTTAAACTCTGAGTCCTCTACACCACACAGGCGAATGTCAGGCGGCTCAAGGAAACTGACCTTTTTGTTTTTTCCTCTAATGATGTTTAAAGAGGTATCAGAGATCAAGTTACCTATAGATCCTGTGTCAATGAAGAACGATGTTTGTATGTCATTACTCCATCCTAGAGTGACTAAGCCAGAGGGAGTTATGGGCCCTACATGGCGAATGGGGAGTTGGTGTTCTGTTGCTTCGTTATATTGGTCCGATACTGGCGCGTCGCTTTCCCCAACTGGCGGCAGTTTAGGTAACGACATTCCTCAGTAGTGTGAGTCATACTGGTCTTATGATACTTGCATGTAGGAAAACACGAGCGGGAAGGCATACGCTGTCTAGTTTGGGAGCGATATCGTCTGTGTTTATGGTCGCAACTGAATTCTCGATGTATGGGGTTACCACAGTACCAGCAAAGAACCGAGGATTTTCTGTTCATTCGGACACTAGATTGATGACGACCGGCGGTTGGTGAACGATGCCAGGTAGGAGAATGGTGCGCGGCTCGCGTAGCGGAACGGGAACGGGAGTGGTCTGGTGGAGTGGAGGTGTGACATACTTGGGAGACCAAGAGGCGATTTGTGGCCTGACGCATGCGGTTCGAGCCTGTTCGTTCGTGAAAGGTTTTGGTGATCTAGACGATTTTATCTCCTGGATTGAAACCTATCTCCAGAGCTATCTCATTTTGTCTAGGATCAAGTCAATTCAGGAATCTCAGGTAACCTAGTAAATCTGCAAAGTTGGTGAGGGAAAGCATAGGAGCTCCATCTACTTCTTCTATCCATTTCGTACCTACAGGTAATTGGTGCATCTCGCTACTGGTGGCCTTCATGGCAGCGGCTGCTTCGCGTAGTTTGGCATTTTGTGTTGGGACTCTCATATCCTCCTCCATCTGGGTGAGGAGATTAGTTAATCCAATGAGAGATGCGGCATTGGAATGCTGGCAACAAAGTTTTATGAGTTCCATGCTGAAATCATCAAAGGTTTTAATGTCACCAAATGACCTGCACGGATCGTGGCTCGGACGTCCGATTTGCCTCGGTGTAATTGACCCATTAGATAAGAGACTTTGAGGGGTTCACCTGTAATTCGTTAATTGGGGATGTCGGTTTCTACCTCTCTGAGGATGTCGTAAACTGACTAAGTCGAGTCTTCGCCGGTAAATTTGGAATGGTTGGCATCATCTAGATAGATAGACTGTGGGGGAGGGGCTGTTTGAGCCATGGTTGGAAGTGTGGAAGTTACTGAAGTAGGGGATTGTGAGAAAGAGAAAGAGAGAAGGTAGTGGCAGTTAAATGCAGTGGAGATGGAAGATGAAGTGGGTGAGGAGAGGTAATGATAGTTGAAGAAGCAGGGTTAGAAGAAAGCTGTGTTGAATCAGTGGTAGAGTATGAGGTATCTGGAAATATAGTATCTGGATTTAAAGCATGTGGTTCGGTGGGAAATGAAGTCTGAGTTGCTAAGGTGTGGCGTGGATATGAGCGGCCGCTGCGGAGATGAGTCACTGAATCGTCCTCGGTAGATGTTGTTTGGTCATTCGCAGTTTGTTGGCTGTGATCAGTGGGAGTAAGTTCTGTATATTCAAGGCATGACATGTAGTGTTTTGATAAAATGTTTGATGAAGGATGTGTAGGTATATGTGTATATTTACAATATGAAGATGAGAGAATGTTCAATAAGAATGGAAGTGAAAAAGGATGAAGATGAATGGACGCGGCGTTTGATACATAAAAGGTGAAGTGTGAGATGAGTTATAAATATAGTCGGTGAGGATGAGGATGAAGTGAGGTTAGTGAGATGAATATTTACATAATATGCAATCTGTAGGGAAAATTCAGAGAATAATCTCTATAGAAAGTCAGGAATGGGGGAGATGAAGGATAAACTATAATATAGTTACATAGATGAGGTGTGAATGAAGTGGAGTAGGTCTTGGAGTTGAAGTTAATACACTGCTTATGAAGGGCTGGTTGGCTCGCTGGAGATAAGACTGGATGCGAATGTGGAGGTAACTTGCTTGGAGTTAATACTGTGCTCAAAGGGTGATGGCGTGGCTCGTAGTGGATGAGATTGGTTGTGAATACGAGGTCGGAGGCCGGCTGGGAGGTATGTACAATGAGTCTTGAAGGAAGCAGGTTGGCTCGCTGGTCTTTAGTCAATACGTGAATAAGAGGGTCGGTGGCCTGAGAGAGTTAAGATGAGCCTGAGTGAAGGTAGTCTGGCTCTGTGGTTGGGAGACTGTACGTGAATACCCCTACTCAGCACAACAGCACATGTGGTGGGGGGGGGCAAAGAGGCACCTGCTGGGTGAATAGGGTGAGACGGCTTCTGAATAGGGTCACACAGGGTAAGTGCAGAGCTGGTGGGGAGTAGGTGCAGTGGGCGGTGCTGGGACGAGCGGCAGACGGTGGTGAGGTGACACCTTGAGAGCAGGGGACACTATATGGCGAGCACTGAACAGGTGCTGAGAATAGGTGCACAGTTGGCTAGATAGGTGCGTAGGTCGGTGATGGTGACACTTTCAGCCGATGAACAGCAAGATGTGTGGGTGGGGCGGATTAGAGAAAGGCTGGTGAGTCACTGGTGAGTATTTGTTGGTGTCACTGAACACTGTAGGAGGCGATCAGGAACGATGGTTCGAGGCACAGCTGCTACCAAATGTAAGGCACTGTATTTTGGTTAGAGAAACACAGTTCTCTAGTAGCTATTAAAGGAGATTATTATTTGACAGTTCACCACAGTGTTCCCCTTGTGAGCGCACGCCTGGGACTGACTTACATCCGCCTAGCCCGAAGCGTGGGAGATAGTTTTGACTCAGCGCTTTTAAGATCCAGCAGTGAGGATATACAGTGGGAGGGGGCGGATATTACAGTGGGGGTACATATGCAGTGAGGGGGGCATGGATATGCATTGGGGGGCATAGATATACAGTTGGGGTATATGTACAGTATATATACAGTATATATATATATATACTGTAAATATGGCAATGATGGCTTGTCGTAAGAGGCGACTAAAAGGGTTGGTGGCGGGTTAGTGCCCCACCCCGTAAAAACAACTAACTTGTAGGAGGAGGCTGTAGCACGGGCCGAACAGGGTAGTACTCCCGAGGGGAATGGAATGCTGGTGATAGGGAGAGCTGGACCTCCTTTCACTAGCTACCTAATCATCCCCCTTTGCTGACCTTTTCAGTGTGACAGTAACATGGAGAGTAGACCAGCATACTCTCCCAATCATTTCCTCTAACTATCCTATCCACTACACCACATGCGCTTTACATATCACACAACGTACCCCACTACGTTACAGGGGTTGACGCCAGCAAGGGCATGCGGCCAGAAAACTTTGCCCCCGCTACCTAGTGGCGGACTTTGGGGGGAGGCTTGACTGGGGTTCCGCCGGCACAGATCATGGGTCTGGGGCGAGATGGGGCTCGAACCTGTGCTAGAGGGTACAGGGCATTGCGGTTCCCAGGCTGCCGCTTCCGCTCATTAGAGAGGGGCCCGAACCTGGGAGTAGCGCCCCAGGAGGCTGCCCTATCAGTGGGTGTATAATGGCGGGGCAGTTGCAGTGCCAAGCCGCGCTTGGAGGGTGTCCCTGCAGGTGTCCTGGCAGGGTGCCCCGAGGCCACTACCACAGCCACTAGTAAGCTGGTGGGCTAGGGGTCCCAGATCCATTGCCTGGACCAGGGTCTGTGCAATGGGTCGGGCCTTTGGAATGTTTACCCCCCTTTATCTTACCGACTATGACTATGAACAAAAACAAGCACCAAAGCAAGCCTGACGACAGCAAATCACCCAGGTGGTTTAGGGTGGGTTCGTGGAATGTGGGAAGTTTGAGAGGAAGAGCAGGGGAAGTTGTTGAGGCACTTAGTAGGAGGTGGGTGGATGTGGCATGTCTGCAGGAAGTTCGGTACAGGGGTGGATCAGCCAGAAAGATTGCTGGGAAGTATTGCTACTATAAGTTGTTTTGGCAGGGGGGAACTGACGGATATGGGGGTGTGGGGGTGTTGGTTGCGGAGAAATGGGTGGAGTATGTTATGAATGTCATGAGAGTAAGTGATAGGATAATAGTAGTGAAAATTTTGATCGGACGGGTGATGGTTTCAGTCATATCAGCATATGCTCCGCAGGTAGGATTGGATGACGCAGAGAAGGATAGATTTTGGGATGATTTAATACGCGTAGTAAGTGGTATGGGTGATGATGAGGTAGTGGTTCTGGGAGGGGATTTAAATGGTCATGTTGGTGAAGCAGCTCAAGGTTATGAAGGAGTCCATGGAGGATGTGCATATGGTGTGAGGAATG
>JAGKTI010028907.1:357-12805 GCA_018397915.1 Birgus latro | reverse complement strand
GTAGTGTCAGAGATAGACATTGGTGTCAGGGGAATGATAGTGGTGATGGCAGTGGTATCAGAGGGTTGCTGTGGTGGCAGGTGGTGATGGTGGTGAAAGGGAGGTATCAGTGGATTGTGGTAACGTCAGAACATGACGGTGTATAGGCTGCTGATGGTGGCACTGATGTCGGAGTAATATGGTGTTCGTGCTGGAAGCGTCAGGCTGTAAGGAGGGTGTTGTCAGCATGAAGATATCGAGGTTTAAAGTGAACTGTGTCAGGAGGGTGTTGTCAAGGTGTATGGAACGTGGTGTCGGGGTGTAAGGAGGCTGATGTCAAAGAAGAAATACAGTATCAGGGTGTAAGGCAACTGGTGTAGGACGGGTAGTAGTGGTGTAGAAGCGTGGTAGTGGTGTAAGGATGGCAGGATGAGGCTGGTGTCCCGGTAGTGTCTAAGCAGAAATATAGTATCAATGTATCAGGCAACTTGTGGTGGTGTGGAAGGGTGGGAGTGGTGTAAGGATGGCAGGATGAAGGTGGTGTCAAGGTGGTGGTAGTGCTGGGTATAAGGATGGTGGTAATGGTGGTGTTGGTGAGAGCGAGGTAAACCACTATACCTCTCTCACACAAACTCAAATTTCTTCATCATTTCTACGTTTCTCTCTATATCTCTATTAAGTTTCTTCATTTTTATATACTGTTCTGTTATAATTCGCTGTATCGGCCGCCCATCCCTGTTTCCCACACCTTTCAACAAGTGTCTGACAGGTGAGCAAATTAACCACATCAGGGGCTGGACTCACGAACAGAACTGAAAACCATGTCCCTCTCGTAACTCAAGATTTTTGTGGGAGGAACAAGAGACAAGAGAATATTCAACACCATTTTTTCCTTGTCCTCCCTGCAGAGTGAATTTTATGCTTATACGGTAATTTTCCTCTTAACGACAATTTACCTGCGCGATCTAAATTGTGGACAGGGCAAGGAAAGGAGAATGCAAACTTTTTTAGTCTCTTTTCTTACACAAAAACTACAAGTTTACCGTCATCATCATCATCATCACAATTCTAAACTCTCTTTCCCACCTCAGGATGAAGTGGTGACCAGAAAACAAGAAAATCTGCGTTGCGAGAGGGAATTGGTCGAAAGTTTGTTAGTGAATCCACTGACTGGGGCTCAGTGCGCGTGAGGGTGTGGGTCCAAGGATAGGTGTGGGTGACAGCAGATGTGGGCGGCCGGGTAGCGGGGTGTGGGTGTTAGGAATATTGGGTTGGGAGGAAGGAGGGGTGGGTGTGTGTGTGGGAGGGGGAGGGGATGGGAGGGGAAGTGGAAGCAGACTATTTCCACCCCCTCCCCTCCTCCCTCCCCACAACCAGCATCCCACCCCGTCCCGTCCCACAAGTCAGGAAACAAAGATGAAAAACAATCCAACCAAAAGATTTGCAACAAGCATCATGCAGACATTCCAAAGCAGGCAACTGAGGGTCATGCAAGCAGGCAGCAGCAGAGAAGCAGTCCGGGTAGTGGCAGTGGAGCTGTTGCCTGCCCTGCAAACCTGCAATGGCGCGAGGGCGGGGAGAGGGGCGGGGTGAGGGGGGGGCGACATGGGTATGGTGAGGGGGCGGGGTGACAGCGCAGAGGGTGAGTGTCATTGAGATGTGGCGGCGTGAGGGGAGGGGGCGGTGACGGCGGTGGCAGGAGGAGTAGGGGAGGGGGCGATGGCGAGGGGAAAAAAGGGGCAAAGGAGGGGACAACTTAAGGAGTGGGGGGAGGGAGGGGCAAGTTTCGAGGATATGGTATAGGGCTGGGAAGGAAGAGGGGGGTTTGTGAAGTGACTTGGTGATTCGAGAGGGAACAAACCTGACCCCCAGTAATATGGAGGAGGGGAGGGAGTGTGGTGGGGTGTGGGGAGTGAGAGCGAGGGCGGGCGTGGCGCGTGGGGGAGGGGGCGTGTTGAATGCAATGCTCCGCTGCAATACACTAGCAATAGCACTGGTGGCGGCTTTGGCAAAAAGAGGGTGGGTGGAGCAGGTAAAAAAATATGGGAGTGACGTCACGATCCCAGTGGCTTAGGCTTGGTTGGTGGGAGAGGTGAGAAGTGGGGGAGGGGAGGGGGAGGGCTGGAGGGAAGCTAGCTAGCACGCGCGGGCGAAAGGGGAGTTAAGAAGAGGGGTGGAATGGCTGAGCCTGGTGTAGAGAACAGGTAAAGGGAGACGAACAACCCTTTACAAAGTTATATATCCAAACCGACTGTTCCTCGTCCTCCTCCTCCTCGGTATTCCTGCGGTTTCTTCTGGCATTTTTGGAGTCTTGAATTCAGAGCACAAACGCCTTCCTCCCGAAATGTGGGGGAGTGTGGTGGAGGGTGGTGAGAGAGGGGAGAGAGGCCGGGAGGGTGAGGAGGCGGGAAGGAACGTGAAGCAGCCACACCCAACCCTTTGACTGGGGGGGGTCACAGGGTTGCAGAGGGGACGGGTTAGGAAGATGATGATGATGATGATGACGATTATAGTGTTGATGATGATAATGATGACGATTATGATGATAAAGCTGATGACGACTATGGTGGTGATGATGATAATGATGATGATTATGATGACGATGATTATAGTTTTGATGATAATATTGATGATGATGATGATAATGATGATGCTCACACAGATGTTGTTAGAGAAGGTGGTGACTATGGCCTGAAGATAAAAATGATGATGATGGTGAATGGTGGAATGTGATCTGGGTGACGATGGTGATGGTAATATTTTTGGGGGTGATGGTGCTACTGATGATAGTGACAGATGACGTAAACAACGATGAGGGTGAGCGTGGATGGGAATGGTGATACTCTTAAAAATAACAGCAGAAGGGATTCCAACCAGGTGACTTTTCTTGTGATGGATTTTTTTTTTTAAATTTCGGAATAGACAGGAATGGTGAAGATGTGAGTGAGAAATAGTACTGATGAATGGGAAGGAGGGGGGAGGGGGAGGGAACGACACCATACAGACAGTGAGTTGGGGAAGGGGGGGGAGGGAGAAGAGTGAGCTATGGGGGAGGGAGCAGAGAACTGAGTGTGGTGATGGTGGTTGTGGTGTCGGTCTAAGGTTTGCTGAGCAGACAACGGATCCCGAGGTGGCGCTCATTCACTGACGGTCAGGGGGGAGACAGAGAGGTGGGGAGGTGGGGGGAAGAAGGGGAATAGAAGGAGAGGGTAAGGAGTGGTGGGGGGAAGAAGAAAGGGAAAAGATAGAGAGATTGGGGAACGGTGGGAGAATGGAGAGTAGAAGGGAAGATGAAGAACGGTGGAGGGAAAGAGGGATGAAGAGAGGAAGGGGAAAGAACGAGGAACTAAAGGAAATGATGACGGAGATGAGGACAGGCAGGATGGGTAGAAAAGGGGAGATGAAGAAGGAAAGTGAGGAGAGTAATAGGATGAGGAACGGTGGGTGGGAGGACAGGGAAAGGGGTTGGACACGGTTTAGCGAAAGCGGGGGGGGGGGGGGATATGAAGAGAAAGAGAGAGTGGGATTTCGTGGAGGAATGGCGGACGGATGGCAAAACCGAAGGAAGGAGGAAAGATAGGTGGGGGTGGCTGGTGAGGAGGAGAAGGGGAAGGAGGATGGGGAAGGCACTGGATAAGACTGGAGCAAAAGAACAGAGGAAGAGGAAATGACACTAGGATACAAAATCTGAAAGTAAGGAGGAGGAGGAAGGGGCAGAGGATGAGGAGCGATAGGTAAGACAAAAATAAATAACTAGGTAGTACGTAGAACATTCGGCAAGTAGAAAAAAAAAGCCAAGGGTAACTAGATTATAGGACAGAGAAGGAATGTGATCAAGAATAAGGTGATAAGAAGTATAAGAGGAGGGAAGGATCAAGCAGAATATAAGGTAGGTAGAAGAGAATAGGAATGGGGATAACAGAACACCGAAAGATAAAAGAAGGAATTAGGAAAAGAATCAAGTTGTGCGTAGGATGAAAAAAAACAAACAAATAAAACGGGAAGCAGAACAAGGACAGGCGTGGCAGAAAGATACAGGACACAAATTGAATCAGGTGGGAAACAGGATACAGTAGAAATCCGGTGGAAAATAGGATACAACAGGAATCAGGTGAGAAATTGGATTCATCAGGAATCAGGTGGGAAATAGGATACAGCATTAATCAGGTGGGAAATAGGATACAGCATTAATCAGGTGGGAAATAGGATACAGCAGGAATCAGATGGGAAATAGGATACAGCAGGAATCGGGTGAGAAATGGGATACAGCATGAATCGGGTGGGAAGCAGGATATAGCAGGAATCAGGTGAGAAAAAGGACACAAATGAGGTCAGGTTAAGGATCTACCAAGGACAGTGTGACGTGAGGTTCTCCCCCCCGACCCGAGTGCATACCGCGTCGCAATATATATATAATACTCTCCCCCCCCCCCTCCGTGAGGGCAAGGGGGGGCCTATGGGAACCGTATTCTCCATGGCTTAGGTGGATTTCTAACACTTCTTCCTTACTAAATTACTTCTGCAGCACGTTAACTCCTTAAAACCAGGTGACGTATTTTTACGTTTGGACTCTTGCTACCTAAAATTTAAATACAACTTAGAAAAGGACTCTAGTACTGGAGGGGTTTATGAAGACTAACCTTTCCAGTTCGAACTGTCTATCCCAAGTTGGATTAAACAGTCAACAGATTGCAAAAGTAAGCGAAAAATACGCCCTAGGGCCCGAAGGAGTACCAATCTCCTGTATTTTCTATGCTGGTAGTGAAAATGGTATAAATGGCGTGAGAGAAAATACTAGAGAATACTGAGGTGTAATATTCAGGATAAATCGCAAGGAAGATGCTACGAAGCCTCTCAGGGTCATATTCAAACTAACATGGGAGGCTTGGTTGCATCTCACCTTTAGCGATTTATTCTGCATAAATATTTACACACTATCATTCTTTTCCATTATAATTACCTCATTTTAATGCACAAAAGAGTTTCCACCGATAACAAATGATACCGAGATGCAATGCGCAGAATGAATCGCTATGGAAGAAGTGTTATGAAATCTCACAAGCCACTTCCAATGCAGCCCCCAAGCGGACAGAAACACGGCCCTACGTTTTCTGAAGGCGCCACCGTCAAACTACCACAAGGCAAAATTATAGGGGAGACTCAGTTATTAGAGCCAGGCAACCGATCTAAAAAAACAGGTCTCATTAATATAACAAAATAATAATAATAAATGGTAGTAGTAGTATGGTTTGTATTTTTATATATATATAAACTGTACATTCATTAGAGTTAAAAAAAAAAAATGATGTCATCAAAAATGCTCCATTCATTATGGTACAAAAATTCAGTAAGAGAAAAATAATAACAGTAATAATAATAACAATAATAATAATAATAATAATAATGAAGAGGTGAAAGAATGGGGGAGAAAAATAATATATGATGAAGTTTCAATAAATTAAAACGGACGAGATGATGAGCAAAACAAGTCATAAAGTTGTTAGCAAATGAGAAGACCGGAAAAAAAATGAAAACTGTATATATATAAAACGGTACTAGCAAATTAGAGAAGAGAAGCGAGTACTTGACGAGAAAATGTGGTTAGATCGAACTGAGAGGCCGAGAGGAGTACCAACATGGCGGATGAGAAGTGTCAATAACGAAGTAAAAAATAAAAATAATTACATCAGTGCACAATCGTTAATAAATCCACCAAGAAGGGGATTATAAATGCAGTTAATCGATCGGCTAATGTAAAAAGAAAAATATATATTTGAAATCTAGAGTACAAATAAAAGAAAAAATAAAAGTGTTTTAATATATATGCAGGCCTTGAGAGAGAGAAACAGACAGACAGACAGACAGACGGACAGACAGAGAGAATATCAACTTGTGGTTATGTTACACAGAAATAATAAAAAAAAAATGCTTCACATGAAAGAAAACCCCTTCAACCCGAGCATCCACATTTTTCATTTTAACATTCCTATCTCCATACGATTTCATTCATCCTTTAACAAAAATCCTCCCGAAGCTGAATAAAATCGTCTGAAAGTGGCTTGATTAAATTGAAAAAATCGTCATCGGGTTGGAAGGGCATAATGTAAAAAAAAAAAAAAAATGATAATTATACGTACGTCTCAAACTAGCTTCAACAACCGTTCAGAAAATAAAAATTCTACATAATAATGAGGGCTGTCAAAGGCATTAAAAAAAAAAAAGTCAGTACAATTAGAAAAAATTATGGTTAGAATACAATTTTCTTTATTATTATCTTGTGTGTGTGTGTGGACGCAACACACGCACAAGCACGCACACACACAAGTACACACACACAAAAACAATACACATGAGAGCTGGTTAGAATTATAAAAAAAAAAGTGAGAAAAAGAGAAAAAGCTGGAGAGAATTAAAACATGGTTAATAATTCTTTTATAATATTCAGTCAACTTGTCTCTTCTATTTACAACCTGAAAGAGAAAATGTTGGCGCATAAACTGTAAATAAATCACTGCAAACAAAAGAAGAACGTGGGAAAAATAAACAGGTGAACAACAACGATGATTATAATTTTCACTGTGTGGCGGCTCTCCTGACAAACTATGTAACTTGCTAAATAAATAAATAAATGAGAGAGAGAGAGAGAGAGAGAGAGAGAGAAAGAGAGAGAGAGAGAGAGAGAGAGAGAGAATTAACACGTGTATATAACCAATTGACACGTGTATATAACCAAACATTTTACAAGAATAAACAGTTATGTCCTTTAGGTACGCTTGCACCTGCCTTATTCCCTTCACTATATTATTTTTAATATTATTATTATCAGCATTATTATTATTATTATTATTATTATTATTATTATTATTATTGCTAATACTATAACATATTTCTATCATCTGACGGAAGTGGCCCAATCCGACTGCCCGAATACTAAGTCGTGGTTGCGCGAAATTTCATGAGCCTAAGACAAGATACAAATTACACTATGTTTTGTCACTTAATAGCCTCTAACCCTACATTTACCTTATACACTACTATGCATCCTCATACACTTCCATTCTACCTTATACCACACGCACTATCACTGCGCAAGTTCCGATTCTAACTGCGTCACTAAGTGGATTCTAACACCGATTCCACCAATGCGTCACTAAGCAGATTCTAATACCGATTCCAACACTGCGTCACCAAGTAGAGTCTAACACCGATTCCAACAATGAGTCACTAAGTATATTCTAACACCGATTCCAACAATGAGTCACTAAGCAGATTCTAACACCGATTCCAACACTGAGTCACTAAGTAGGAGGACTGCTGGGCCATGATAGCAGGCTGTAAAGCCTATCCCCAGAGTCGGACACATTAAAAAAAAAAAAAAAAGTAAATTCCAACACCTTTTACCTTATACTTCGTTCCAACAATGGTTTCGATTCTAACACCGCGTCACTAAGTAGATTCCAACAACCTTTACCTTATACTTAGTTCCAGTAGAGGTTCGAACCCTACCCTTGACAAGATCTAAGGGCTTTTTAGTGATGATCATAGTCCACTAAGCGACGCTCCTCTACTTTAATGGCCCATCAGCCTAATTAACTTGGAAATGGGATAATGAATGAAGGAATTACGACCAATTATTTGGCCTCCAGACTCGGGGACGTGTTCTCGATGGCTTGGGAGA
This sequence comes from Birgus latro, assembly GCA_018397915.1. Lineage (NCBI taxonomy): Eukaryota > Metazoa > Arthropoda > Malacostraca > Decapoda > Coenobitidae > Birgus > Birgus latro. Next base: position 5,148 of record JAGKTI010028907.1, on the reverse strand, counting down.
TTTCGTTACATCCTCTCTTTGGCGATTTATTTTGCCTATATGTCTTAAACTGTAACACTTTCTCTTTAGCCATTTATTATTCCTGTTAAACCTTAAATCAAAACACCTTCTTCAACTGAGTGAGTCACAGCAGCCTGAGAGTGTTAATCCTGTGTACCAGTGATGCCAACTATATATCACAAACAGAATTCGGGACGGACTGAAACTGGTCGCCATACTGACTCATTTCATAAAACACAGAAATTTTCAGCTTAAGTAAAGACACAAGAAAGGTATGTAATTCCAAAGCAATGACGTTAATTTAAAAAAAAAAAATGCATTCGTCTGCATTGTTTTCAAGCAACATTTACCTATCAGAACCAACGAGAAAGAGAGAGAGAGAGAGAGAGAGAGAGAGAGAGAATGAGTGCCAAGGCAGGAGGAGGGTAACAACCTTTGACACGTCTCCAAAAGGGAGATTTGTGGCACTACATCTCCTGTCTCTACATCCTCCCTTCCTCCTACTCTCCAATCTCTCTCTCTCTCTCTCTCTCTCTCTCTCTCTCTCTCTCTCTCTCTCTCAAAAATCTACATCCCTGTCTTTATATTCCCTGTTTGTCCTTCCTTCTCTTGTCCTCCTCTCCCTCTCTTTTCCCTCACGTGCTCTCTCTCTCTCTCTCTCTCCTAGGTACACACAGCACAAACTCTTACACATACAGTAAATTCCTGATATTTTCTTAAGGCAGGTGAAAGCTTTGGCCGTAACTGCTTATTTATTTCTTCGGCTTTTTTCTTCTATAGCCAGCATCCAAGTCTCACGCAAAAGAATTAAGAAAAATCATGAATATACATACTGAGAATATAACAGGAGGAAGTATCGTATCAGATTAAGAGGAAAAATGGGAAATTAGGAAGAGAGGAAGAAGAGTTAAAAAGATCTGGCAGAAGAGATACTAAAATATACTAAAACTGTAGCATTCAATTATGAAGAAAAATTATGGAGAGTACTGAGGAGAATACGAATAAATACACTGCTGCTGGTGACCTGGCTATATAAAGAAATGTAGCATAAAATTTAGAGCAAAACATAAAGAAACTATTGATGGAAGAATAAATATGAATTACAAATATGGCAAGAAAAACACTTATCCTAATTAAGCTAAACAAAGAAATGCTATGACACCAAATAAAGACACAAAATTAAAGACAATATTTAGGGAAAGAATGAGATCGAAAATAAACAAGAATATCTGACTGGAAAAATAAGAGAGAGATATAGCAAGCGAACAAACACTCTTCCTAACTAGAAGTACAAGAAATTACGAGCAAAAAATAAGGAGAAAATCTGTGAGGGATGAATGAAAAAAAAAAAAGTCCAGAAAACACACACTAGTCTAAATTTTAAGCATAATAATTACGAAGTCTTGGATCGATATCATAAAAAGATATACACCAAGAACACAACACGCTATTCCTAACTTTAATTAGCGAATATTATACAAAGTTGGAGGGACAGACAAATGCATACAACAGGTGAACACAACACTATCTACTTCAGCCTATCTACTTCTACTCCTAACACTGGCTGTCTCCTCCCTGTGTGTGTGGTGGTGGTGGAGAGAGGTAAAAGGAACCAGCCGAGAAGGGAACAATTACATTTACAGAGGTTAATAGCGTCCACCGAGGAGGCAACAATGGAATGAGGAGAGGGGAGGGGAAAAGGGTGGGGAATAAGGAGAAGGGAGATTGGAAATGGGATCGGGGTGAAGGAAAATGGGAGAGAGGTGAAGGGCAATGGGAGAGGGGTGCAGGAAAATGGGAGAGATGGGAGTGGGGTGAGGGGAAAGTAATCTAGAGATAAGGGAGAAGGAGGGGGGAAATGGGAGAGGGGAGAAGGGAGGATAAAACGAGAGAGGGGAGATAGAAGGGGAAAAGAAGCGTGGTCATAGGAAAGCGGAAAGAGGCGAGAGGTTAAGAGGAAAGAGGAGAAATAAGAGGGTAGAGGGGAGAAGAGAAGGAAAATGGAAGGGGGGCGAGGTGGAAACAAAGGAAAGAGAGGGGAAGAAGGTGGAACGACGGAGTGGGAAGAATGGAGGGAGGAGGAGGAATATAGGAACAACAACGGAGGACAGAAGTAGGGAACTTGGACAAGGGAGAGAAAGAGGAGGAAAGAGGAAGGCGACAAGAGGAGGGAGATAAGAGAGGGGAGATACGACGAGGGGAGATAGCAAAAGGAAAAAAATGGGAGGAGAGAGTGGGGAAGGAAGTGACAAGCGTATGGGGAGGAGAGAGGGGAAGGGAGGGGAGGAAAGTGAGAGGCCGTAGGATGGGAGAGGAGAAAAAGGAAGTGGGATGGATCCAGCAGAGGGGAGAGGGGAAAATGGAGAAAGGGGAGGGGAGTACCAAACGGACTAGATGATAAAACAAAATAAGAAAGAACGGGTGGTGGGAGTACACAGGAAGGCGTGGGATAAATGTTCAGGACGGGATTTGGATATGGGGGAAGGGCTAGGAAGGAAGGATAGATAGGGAACAATGCTACATAAAGGATAAGGATATGAAAAAGGCCAAAGAATAATGGACAGGGAGAAGAACCGGTAGGATAAAGGCTGAGGGAAGGATCAGGATATGGGGTAAGGACAAGGAAGCGGTGAAGGATGGAGGGGATGGGGTGGGGCAGGTGGACCATCCTACCTCTAGCCGATCGGTCCTGGGCACTTTCTGAGCGGGCACGACCTGCTGTGGGACGACCCCCGTGATGTGAGAAGCCACAGCGCCGTCAGTCATGCCCATGGTCATGACGGGCGACGACGCGATGTACGGGTTGAAGTTGCTCATGGTCGCAATCCCGGGAAGGTAGGGCGCGGAGTTGTGCTGCGGGGAGAGAGAGAGAGAAGGGGGTTAGAGAGAGTGTGAAAATTGTCTTTAATTCTATACAGTATATTCCTGTACACTCTATCTTACACTCAAACTTCACACTCAGGATCATGGACGTCTAGTTGTGCTGAGAGAGAGAGAGAGAGAGAGAGAGAGAGAGGGGGGGGGGGGGGTGGGGGGGGAAAGCGCCTGTGTTTAATTCTATATATTGAGGCATACTATATCATACACCCCCCTCCCACACCTAATCATAGGCGCGGGNGAGAGAGAGAGAGGGGGGGGGGGGTGTCAGTGTGAAAATAGCCTGTCTTTAATTCTATATATTACGGCATACTAAATCTTACACACACTTCACACTCATAATCATCGGCGCGGAGTTGTGCTATGAGGGAGGGGAGGGGGAGGGGGGGGAGAAAGAGAAAAGGTTTGCGGGAAGAGTCTCAAAGTGGTCTGTCTTACTCTCTGTACACGCAAAACACACTCCATCTTACACGGAGACGCCTCAACACACACACTGACACTTTACACACCGGTCTTTCTCTTTACACACCTCAATAAACCTGCCCTATTTCAACACTGTCCTACACTCTACACATCTCAGCACACTCAACATACTCTAACTCCTGGGGGGGAGCCCGAGGGGGTAGCCAGCAGGGGGGGGGGTGTTGAAGGGAGTCGGGTATATGAGTGGAGATAAAAAGGAGAATTTCAAAACATTCAATCTTACATTCTGTACATTTAACTCGTTAGAATGGGTCTCCACTACGGTACTTTACCCACCACAAGAAAGACAACACCTTAAACATTACGCATCATAGTGAATCTCAACTCCATCCACAGCACCACTAACACTCTCTTCCATCCAGGCAGAGCGAAAAGACTATGGCAACAGCGCCCATACGGTTTTACAAATATCTGCCGTCTACATCACAAAGCACACTGCATCACATCCCATATTACAAAATCAGATAATCTAAAATCAATAAAATCCACTCAAAATATACAGCAAAAATCAGACAATGTAAATACAGAAAACAGAGTCAAAATATAGAGCAACGTGAGAAAGATGAATAATACTAAGGCGATCAAATCAAAACTATAATATTACTAAAAAGTGGGACATACATGGGGAAAGTTTAATAGATGTGGATGCTGCTGCTGACTCTCTCTCTCTCTCTCTCATATACAGGTGTAGTTCACGGGCACACATTTACACCACACGATACACCAAACAGCAGCTGCGCACCAAACACTGTTACATTTTCTGGCAAAACACTTACACCACCATTCTCTCTCTACCACCATCATCACCACAACTGTCATCACTACCATCATCATTACCACTATCAACTATGATGAAAACCAGCCATCAGTAACATCACTACCATTGCAACTGCCATCATTACCACAAACATCACCACAACCATTTTCATTACCACTAAAGACCACAATGACAACCAGCCATCATCACCATTACCACGATTATCATTTTCACTACTTACTACCAAGACGACCAAATATCCATACTATTACCACAACCACCGATAAAATCATCACTGACATCATCATCACCACAACCACACAAGGCAACAGGTCCATCATCATCATCACCACAACCACAAAAGGCAACAGATCTTACACTGCCAATATTTCTTACGTACTACCCCTCTTTTCCAACCCCCCCCCAACCTCATCCCCCAACATCCACACCACATGTCAATACGTATCAAGTTGCCTCAATCTCTCACGCACCTCTCGCTCCCCTCGAACCACCCCCAAACGCGCCCTTTCCAACCCCATCTCTCCCTCACTTCCAGCCCCCGAATCATGCCGTGTACATATACCTCAGGAGTGATCACCCCCGTTTCAGCCCCACTACAACCCTTGAACCCCAATCCCCCTGCTTTCCAGACCCAACCGTTTTCATTTTAACTA
>JAGKTI010028906.1:0-12806 GCA_018397915.1 Birgus latro | reverse complement strand
ATGTATAAGCGAAGATGCACATGGCAGGACTTGCAAGTTTTTTTTAATTTTTTTTCCGAATTGTTTTCATCTGACGGAACCAGACTATCCCAGTAGCGTTAATCCATGTCGTGATTACGTGAAATTCGAATGAGCCTTATTTATGAGGCAGGAATTAGACTCCTTGGTTACCAGTGAAAATGAACCCTACCATCTGACAACACCTGTCCATCAGTTAAGTTGAAATGGGTTAATTCCTGCAAGGTTTTCGTAAACACCCTATAGCAGTCGACGTAATGTTGTACAGAACATGCATTACGAAGCTCAGTTTTGTATGGATCATTTGGCCTGTGAGGTGGAGGTAAGAATTTTGAAGACTTGAATGATAGGGGGGATGAATGAGTGACCCACTATTACTCGGTATTTTCTTCATGGTTTAACTAATTCTGTACTTTACTTGTTCCTGTGTCTGGACCCATATCACGCCAAATAAGAGGGAATTGATGACGATGATGGTGATGATAATGAAGAAAGGGCACTTCATTAATAACTGGTACCGCTGCTTACAGTACCGTGTGAATAAGGTAGATTTTTCCTCCGTCTTAGCTGGTGACAAATATTTTACCTTCTCTTTCACTTTCTATTTCATTTTAATCAACTTAGAGATCTGTAGAAGCAATGACGAGTATATTTAACCCCTCTAGTTCGAACCGCTCATTTTACGTGTAAGGTAAATAATTTCGTCTGGAGATAACTAGAATATAAAAGTACGTCATAGGATTGAACAGGTTAAAGGGTATGGTGCAGATAAATCCTAACTCTTTGGCTGAAGGGAGGCGATGGCGTAATGAATGGCAAAATCGGCCCGCAACTGAGTAGGTCTGTTTACCAGGAGTTACATTTTGTCGTGGCTCATGCCGTGATGGATGCTCCGGCCACCAGGTACTGCAGTGCTTAATAAAATAGCAACACCACCTACTCGATTAGATGAAACAGTTAATATTCCAGCATTTGTAGATTTCTCATTTTGATGATAAATAACTAAAGCGCAAGATAAAAGACCTAATGCATCCCATCCAAACAGTGCCCGCTTGACCCTAGCCAAGGTTAACTGAGTCAACTGGAGCTCTTGTTTTACCCCAACCTCCCTACCAAAGAAGCGTGTTGTCCACCACAGGGAACTGCACCCTGCCCCATGGTGAACTCAACTCCCAGATAGAGGGGCGCAGGGAATACACGGGATGCCATGCACGGCAAACACGTGGGGAGGAGACAGTCTCACCCACGATGACAAAAGGGGTGGAGACTGGAACATCACCAGAAGGCCCCACTATCTGGCGATGATAGGGAAAAAGGAAGGAAGAAGCAATAGAATAAGAAAAAGAGCCTCACAAAATTAGTTGAGGAAGCGACAGGGCCTAGGGAGGAGGGAGGGGGCAGAGTAGAGACCCCGCCATAGCTCCCCCACTCATCAAGACCCAATCGACGCCTCCGAAGCCCCCCCACGACAACAGCGAGAGAGGAAACGGGGGGGGGGGAGTATTTCATCAGAGGTGTTCTTATGAGCTTTATCATTTTTCTTCCGTCCCCCTGGGTTGCCACGTGCTGCTGGGAGTTGGCCATACAGAACTTGGTGGGGAAGGTGTTGCTCAGGCATGTGGTACACGTGTCCAACCCCATTTAACTTTTTTTTATTTTTTTATTAAGCCAGTGTGGTTTCTAAGCTGGTTGGCTTTGACTGCTGGAGAATTTGTGAGAGACTTTATACTCCCAAGTGAGTCCTAGCACGCACTGTAAACACCGGATGTGAAGATTCAAGCTATTGATGTGATGCTGGTAAGTAGGCCAGGATTCAGCACAATATACGAGGGGTGGAGAAGCATACAGCTGAAAATACTGATACTTTTTTTTCAGAAACTCTGGATCTGCCATGCCCAACAGAGACTGAGGCGTGGTTTATTCGTGCAAGGACTTCAGCATCCAAGTTGTTTATCTGTGAGCACACTTCCAAGGAAGGTAAAATTCTCCACCTGTTATACATTTTTGCCATTTATCTGAAGTGCAAGAAGCTCTGCTGTTGTTTCTTTGAGATATTATTTCTGTTTTCTTTTTTTGACATGTACTGGGAGCCCCATTGCATTGTATATGTTCGAAATGATGATGAGAGCCTTGAAGCAGTTTTAATGGGGTAAGCTCAAAGTCTGGCAGTTTATTCTGACTAGATTTAACACAGTTGTGCCCTCGTTGGTAGCCTGCTTCTAACTGACACCTAAGCCGGCGCTCTCGTTGCCCCAGCCTCCAAAAAACGCAGACACAGCAAATGCAAGGGAGTAGCATAGTTATACAAACTTAAAGATTATCTACATTAACATTTATATAAGAGTAGCCTAAGCAGGGTTGACAAAACATACAGTGTCCAGTTAACAGGAAATTATTAGCAACAATTATAAATTCATTAGTAACAATTATTCCCGGGTTAAATAAAAAGCTGTGTGTCTCGACGCAATGGGGAAATACACAAATAAGGAGTCTGGTTACCACGGGGCTGAAGAAAGAACTGAGAAAAATACTAGGAATGTGACAGACAAGCAGTGTACCTGGGATACTAATTATAGATGAATACAGCAATGGATATTGTAAGATACAGAGGGTATGGTGGAATGTAAATAGTTGGTTTAAACGAGATTAGAGAATATAATATTTACAATTCAAACACATGGCCATGGTAAAAATTCAGTAAAATATGGGTTATGTTTGGTATGATAAAAGTATAAATCATTAGTACTAATAATGCTGCTTATAAAAATGATGATAATAAGCATGAAGGTACGATATACACAATGTACCATTATCAAACATGAAGTGAAAATAACAATAATATGCGTATTTGACTAAATCCAGTGTCCTCAAAAACAGTGTCCTTAAAAGCACATAATTTATCCAAAAGGTCATATTAATACAAGTGATAGTAATGCACAAGAGAATGCCACACAATTATTGGTTACATAGGGACTTACTGGAGTTGCAATAGTGATGTCTAATAATCACTAAAGAATGTACAGACTATTAGTTTGGGGTCTTTACGTTTTCACTCAAGTTAGCTTGTGTAATCCAGGTTGTTTTCTTTTATCAGCAACACCGTATACTATAGAAGAAATGAGATCTGATACTTTCCAGATAATTGATTTTCTTGTGTTATCATTATGGCATATATCATAATAACAAACACTTTATTTTTATCATTTCATCACTAACTTATCTTCACTTACTTATCTTCATTTGAAACCATTTTCTGTATAGGAAAGAAAAATCATTGTATAGGGAATGAAGAAAGAGGGATGAGAGAAAAAGGTTAACAATATTAATGTAAAATCTAATATCGTGAAAGAAAAGAAGCCCTGAATAAAATTAATCTGAATCATAATACTAACCACAATTATCTGAGGAAATGAAGGACAATTTATAGTGAAGGTGAAATGGTGAGAGTGAGGAAAGAGGTGTTCTGTCTGTGAAATGTTTTAGAATGAGGTGGGAAAGTTACAAAAAAAAATATATATATATAATAATAATAATAATTACACAAATATACACTGGGAGTAAGTTGACTGAAGAGTGCTCGATGACACACTCTTGACGGGCAAGGATGTGATCTGTGAATCATCTTACACCAGGCGGCGCGGCTGTGGGAAGGGTGGTGACGTAACAGTCGACCGTGATGTGACAGAAAATGGGAGGCAGGAATTGTCCACAACTGATCAAGGTGGCGACGAAGATTCACGCCACCGTAAAGGCAGGACACACACAAACATACCTCAGTTCCACACAGCCAAGGTCAGAAGGTAACAAGACTGGAGCATCAGGCAGGTGTAAGCCAAAACGGTAAGGCTGTTTACATTCACAGCGAAACTGTAACTGGCTGCGGGCAGGGGCAGAGCAGATGGCGGATGTACGACGAAAAGAAGGAACTGTGAAAACAGGATGCTGAAGGAAAGGCAGGCCACACACACTGTTAGGACTGGATAGGTAGCAAGAATTATGCAGACCACCAGCAGGGCAGGGACGAAGAACCATGAGGCAGGTTTGCACGGTGCAGAGGGCGCGGCTGGAGGAGAGTGGTGACCTTGATGGGGTGTCTTCAGTCCAAGATACGCTAATAATATGACTGGCTTTGTGGGATGTGGCGGTAGGTGGCCATGACTTGATTTTCGCACAGCGGCAGGACAGGGTCTCTCCAGAAATGCGCGGAACACAATGGCAGGACGGGATCTTGCCAGAAATGCGAGGGGAAGGAGGCCGTAGGGCAGGTTTGTAGGCGGTGACTGTGAGTGATCATAGGGCAATTTTCCACCAGCGTGACAGGCGTCGTCGTGTATATTTTCCCCAGAGCAAGAAGGGCAGGATAAAGTTTAGGATAGTTTAGCACACCACAGGTCACTGGCAGGTTAAAAGTAGGTAATCCGTGGACTAGGTGGTGAAGAAGACAATGGCGGTGTGCACAAGACAGGGTGCGGCCTCACGTCTTCGCACAATACTGGGCTTATCTTGGTGGCAATTTTATGTAGAGTCATTGAAGGATACGTTCGTTTTCGTGATCTCCGCTGCCACCACTAATGAAGCAGACTTACTGGGGTAAACTCAAAGTACGGCGTTAGTTTTCAGTTTATTCTTACTAGATTAAACACAGATGTGTCCTTACTGGTAGCCTGCTTCTAATTGACCCGTAAGGCGGCGCGCTCATTGTCCCAGCAAATACAGGGGAGTGGCTACACCTACGTAAACAAAGTCATGTACACCTCTAGTATCCATGTAGTGTTATACAAGATTATATATTATCTACATTAACACATTAACATTTACAAAAGAGTAATCAAGGATAACAAATCATACACTGTCCAATGTCCAGTTAATACGAAATTATTAGCAACAATTAAGAAATCATTAGTATCAGACTGTTGTAGGGCTTCTGGGGTATGTGCAAGGACATCACAATCATCATTGTACTGTAACTCCAGGAAATGAGTCGTTTCAGTCTTTAATTGTGCTTAAGACGTCCGAGATTAAATAAGATACCACCTAGAATGAACTGGATTTTTATTCCATCACCAGGGTTCGTGAATGGTGACTTAAAAAGGTGGCTGCAGCAATGCCCAGCTTTCACCAGAGATCTAGCATGTCTTGCAGCTGACATATTCGCCCTGCTGTTCTCTGATGTGTGGCAGTCACGCCCATCCCCTACTGTTTTCCACTGTACTTGCTGCATTAAAAAGCATCTTTCTCCTGCATATTTCCTCAACATCGCCTTTACTGCATCCTAGGGAAGTGTCAGTGTTTGTCTTGTGTCAAAGTTTGAATGATTTCCTCGTCCCAGGGGAATGTGAATGTCCGTTCTCTATCAAAGTTTTTCTTTTTTCAAGTTTTTCCTAATGCAGTATAGTCCCTGTGTTGTCGTCAGTAAATCATTCCCCGTCACTTCCCATGCCACGGCAGTGTTTGGTGATTCATGGCATTGACGCCCTTCTCTAATCAATCAACTCGTTCCTTGCTGCCTTGAAGGTCGAGTCGAATTAGCTATCCCCCGCCCATTGTCTTCATTTGTCTAGCGACTGTTGTCTAGTTAAGATCTGTAGAAGTCTGTCCAGCTCCATATTGGCTAGTGTTCCGTCCAATATCATAATATACCTTTATGCTTGCATGTTACTAACATGTACGCTCGTGCTCCAGAGATGTATCAATTTTAAACATTACCATTAATCTAACCATATTATTATTATTATTATTATTATTATTTATATTATCATCATTATTATATCTTCATCTCCTCCTCTTCCTTCTTCTTCTTTTTGTTCTTCTATAACAACAGCACAAAACAACAAAACAACAACAACAATTACAAGCCCCCCCCAAAGGGGGAATCACACCAGCTGTGAGCTGATACATATCAAACGTGGCTCGGTATATGACCCTGACCTTGACCTACTTTCACTAATTTCGAACTCGTAGGATATTTCCATCCCTACTACACACCTGTACAATTTTGTGATATCTTGAGCGGTTGCCACGTTATCGTGATAACAGACACACAGACCTTGACCTACTTTCACCAATGTCGAACTCGAAGATTTCCTTCCCTACTACAAACCTGTAAAAGTTTGTGATGATATCTTGAGCTATAGTGAAGTTACCGTGCTGACACACAGATAGACAGGAAACTTAAAACAATACTCGAAGGAGATTTTTATCCCTACTACACACCTGTAATAATATGTGATGATATCTTGAGCGGCTGCGAAGTTATCGTGGTAACAGACACACACCTTGACCTACTTTCACCAATTTCCAACTCGTGATCCATTTTTTCCCTACTGCACACCTGTAATATTTTGTGATGATATCTTGAGCGATAGCGAAATTATCCTGCGCGCGCGTACACACACACACACACACACACACACACATACACACACACGCACACTGAAAACAATACGGTACCAGCTTCGCTATTGCGGCTGGTAATTACTACTACTACCACTACTACTACTACTACTACTACTACTACTGCTACTACTACTACTACTACTACTATTATTACTATTATTAATATTTTTATTATTATTATTATTATTATCATAATCATCATCATCATCATCCTCATCATTGTCATTTTTCTCCGTTCCCTTCTTGTGCAAATTAATTTCAATTTAATTTTCGCCTGACTTCTACTTAAGGTTCTGATTGGTATCGCTAAAACAGTAAATAACTTTGTATTGTTTGTATGAAAGACCCTAGAGCCGAAATCATTGCTCCCTTTATGATGGAGTTTTAGGCGATATAATTCAGCTGGGAGTGAGTCATAGGAGCCTTAGAGTGTTAGTTCTATAGTTCATTCACTTTAAATTGGCCCACGTGTTCATCCATTTATTGCCTATTTCACGTAGTGTCGAAAAAAAGACAGTACTGTTCTCTGTATACTTTCTGTTGCACCCCTACGTGACTAGCATGATATCCAGTGTTAATCTGTTGATTTACCTTACCATTCGAGGTGTGAAAGGATAGAAGTTTTAGGCCAAGTAAAGAGGGTATTGAATCCTTAATTCATTCTTCATCAGGAAACTCCAGCTAACACACTTACGTGTACTAGTAGCTGAGAGTTAGGAGTAGCAACTACTACTATTATTTCTGCTGCTACCAATGCTATTACTTTTACTACTATTTCTACTACTACTACTACCACTACTACTACTACTACTACTACTACCACCATCCCCAGTACTACTACCACCACCACCACTACCACCACCACTCTCCTAAGGTGAGAGAGAGAGAAAAAAACTCGCATGTTCATAGGCAGGCATTGAAAAATACCTGAATTAATAAATTAAAACATTCTCGTGTAGAGCAGCTGCAGGTCAATGAAAGGTGTGCACTTGATTTACGGCCTCCTCGCGTGTGAATACATGAGTAGAAATCTTATTAACCCCTTCAGTTTCATGACGTCCTGCCAACATTACTCTGCCAACATTTTCTCCCTCCTTCCGTATTTCTCATTCCTGCCCAGACAACGGGGACTGTCCTTCCTTCCCGTGGTCTTTTACTGCGTGTTTCATATTGCTGTCAAATAAAAAGTAGTTTATGTGACACCTTCCACTGCCACAACCGACAAAAAAGTGTTACCATACTTTTGCCCATATCTGTTTACCTGCTCCAATAAGTAACTTCAGCATGAGTGTTTGATGCTAGGGAGGGACGCCTACATAAAATTCATTTCTGGTTAAGGCACCATACTGTAGCACCATACTGGCAATAACTTTGTTACTGGGAGTACTGACTATCTTCTTACAGATCTAAATCATATTGTTATCATTACTTAGGCCAAAGGTTCACATCTACATCAAAAATCATCCTTTTCTTGCGATTAAGTGTTGGTTTTGGTAACACCTTCACTATGTCCTCTTTGTCTGTCACTGCTGTCATCAACCATTGGGTATACAAATGTGTGAGGTGTACCCTGAACGTGTTTGAGAAACCTGACATGTATTTCTGGGTTTACCCTAACAACGGTAGCAATATAATGCCTGTATCTGTCTTTCCTATCAAAGGGAACCCTCACAACTACCCAGGTTGAGGGAACAACTTTATCCCCAATAGTCTGGGTAGAGATGACTGTCTGGAATTTATTTGGCTTAAGTAATTTGTCTGTCCGAAATTAGGATTTTTTTTTCTGAAAAATACAGAGATATTCATTAAAACAGTCATAGCAAGATTATGCATGTACATATTTTAAAATTGTTTACTGCACAGTACTTACAACACTTTTCCGCATATAATCGTACTAATCACGTTCTTACAGTTGAAACTGTTTGTTCTGTGTGAACAAAGTTTTGCAGGGTTAAAAAATGTCGACTTTTTTCCATTTGATTCATAAATTTTTTTCACCCCACATATTCAAGCTAGTTTAATAGGACTTATACATAATAATCTTTGAAGATTACCCTACCTACCCATATCGTTATTATTTGCAAATATCGCACTCTTTTCCAGTAAACGTGAATTACAGTACTACATTTTTTCGCACAATGTCCGAAGTTTGGGCGCTGTCCGAAGTTACGGTGCTTTACGGTAGCATTCACAGTGTTTCAGTTTCAGCCTTCAAAGTACATTTTTCCTTTTATCCGTGTATTGTTGGATTTTGCTCCTTCAAATCTGTCATTTAGTCGCCTTGTTGCTTTGTTTTCTCTAATCTGGTCGCTTCGAGAGAAAATTAAAGATACCATTAAGTCTTATATTGCAAAACAGAGGAAACCCCAGTCAAAATATACACGTCCCTCAACCCCTGCCCCCCAGTCCCTCGAAATGTGGGACAGTGACTTACAGGAGAAGGTCCAAGACAGCCTGTAGTCGTCTGGGTTACCGTCCGCTTAAACTTAAGGGAAAACTAATACTAATTCTGGTATATGTTTTCAGTCATAGGATGTCAGAAGCGTGGAGGAGGGGGGGACGTAGATATAGCGAACAAGGCTGTGAGGGGGGGAGGGGGAAATACGTGTATATGTGAACCAAGGCTAAGATGGGCGCGACCCAAATAATTCTGAGACACGGTGACCCGAGTGATAATTCGTGATGTTCCAGAAAGTTTAGTGTACTGTATTGCCATTTTAATATACCCATAACGATACCGACTACATACTCTTCTCACGATAACTTGGCCCAGATTTTCGTCCTTTTTCAGCTAATTTCACATAGTTTAGTGGCAGAAAAAGATATTATTACTGCTCCACATCCTTTCAATACCAATTCTTTCGTGACAAGCTCTTTTTTTTCTCTTTAATGTTAACAAGTGTTATCTCTTTTTTAATGCAAGGAAAAAGGAACCAAAGGCCTGAAGTCAGCAAAACTTTTCGGTCCAAGGAAAAGCAAAGATAACAGAGAGCTAAATTCAAGCTCTGTTCATTTCTTGCCATATCTTTTGCATTCTAGGTGGACGGATTAAATTTTAAAGCCAAGTCAGAGTAAAAACTGCTTAATGTTTCATATATATATATAAATAAAGAATCTGATAACAACAAAACACACACACACACACACACACACACACACACACACACATACACACACACACACACACACACACACAAATTACGTTCTGTACTCCTTTCACTCTATCTTGGTCTAAGATCACCCTTTCTCCTTTATGACTGCCGAGCTGAGACAATAGATTAACAAAAGAGTAGGATGCTGGTCACGAAGAAGTGCTATGGAAAGGATGGAGAGACGCAGCACTGTCTTGTTCCTGCCACTGAACTACGTGAAATAGGATACAACAGGACGAAAATCTGGACCAGCTTGAGGTGAAAGAAGTACAGTGTCAGAGTGGTGTCAATGTCGCTTGGTGTAAACTGAATAAATCGGCAGGGAAGAGGTGTTAAGAATCTGGGATACACTGTACAGAATAAGTCGGGAGGCAAGAGGTGTTAAGAGTCTGGGGTATACTGTACAGAATAAATCGGCAAGGAAGAGGTGTCAAGAATCTGGGGTATACAGTACAAAATAAATCGGCAGGGAAGAGGTGTTACTAATCTGGAATATACTCTACAGAATAAATCGTCAAGGAGGTGTTTAGAATCTCGGGTATAACGTAAAATATATATCGGTTAAGAAGACGTATTAAAAATCTGGTGTGTAGCGTTCAGAATAAATCGGCAAGGAGGAGGTGTTAAGAATCTGATGTGTAAAGTCCAGAATAGATCGGCAAGGAGGTGGTGTTACGAAATCTCTGAACAACCTAAATCTTCGACTCAGAGTTTGTTTGGGAATACGTGTCCTTGGCAACACTTACGGCGCCTAGGCAGTGTTGTCAATTTAGCCAATTTTTCTGTAAATCCTACATTAGTTTTTAACGTTTAGTGGCAAGAAACGTAGAGGTGGTAGAGTTTTTCGTGGACAGGTGTATATTTGTAGACGTGTGGAGGTGTATGGCATGTAGGTGGAATACTTGGCCTTGGGAGCAGGCTTTGACACCTATGCCAGAGTCGGACACACACACACACACACACACACTGACACACACACACAAACAAACACACAGACTTCTCTTGCTAATACTCTCCCTTCTTCAGAGGCCGCACCTCGCCTCCGATACACCCCAAGCGAACAGACGGTGTCACCTGGAGAGTCTGTGTCACTTAAGTGCTCTGCCACGGGGTCACCTGCACCTGTAATTACCTGGACGAGAGATCACCAGCCCCTGCTTCATTCACACAGGTTGGTATATATTTTGATAGATAGAGAGGTACATAGATGGATAGATACAGTAGCTTAATTGGGTATATGAATGATTAAAAGAGGGATGGATGGAAAAGACAGGTAGACACAAATAGACGGATAAATAGATAGATACATAAAGGGATAGATAGACAGATGATAAATAGACCGACCAACAGACAGAAAGATAGACGGTTAGACAGACACATAGACAGATAGATAAATTTAATGATTCTTCTCTTTACGTGCGCCGTCAGACTTAGCGTGGTAAGCCTACGTACTGCCCTGGGTGAGGTTGTGAGTCTCGTCAATCTGAGTGATGTGACGGCATGTGAGGGTGGCATGTACACCTGCGCAGCACACAACACACACACGGATCACAGGCACACTCCGTACACCTCAGCGTTTACGGTCAGTTCGCGTACAAGGTCAAGGTCAAGGTAAAAGTCAAGGTCAAGGTCGAGGTCAGGGGTCAAGGGTCAAGTTTAAAGTCAATGATCAAGGTCAAAGTCAAGGTCAAGGTCAAGGGTCAAGATCAAGGTCAAGGTCATGGGTCAAGGGTCAAGGTCAAGGGGCAAGGTCAAGGTCAAGCCCCTTAACACCTTTTCCTAAACGATGTACTTTGTTTATTACTTTTTTCTTCGAGCATGCAGTAGCCATCAAATGTCCTGTCGCCAGTCCTGCCTTAGATCTCCATAAACTTAGAAAATTGGACCTGTAAATCCAAACCAAACGACACACATAGCAATGATCTATGGAAAAATAATAATAATAATAAAAATATAATAATAATAATAATAATAATAATAATAATAATAATAATAATAATAATAATAATAATAATAATAATCTGTTTTCTCATTACCTGCATTTATTTTCGTAATCCATAGAGAGAGAAGATTGACCTGACGACAGAACTTTTGATAGCGATTGTACACCCATCGAAATATGTAAAGATCCATTCGAGTTAAATGTTGATGAAAACGAGCAAATTCTTGGGAAACAGGTGGATCTCTTTAGCTAGTACTTCAGGCTACAAGATATTCTGTATTGCTTATTATGTATTTCTAGTATTAAGATATAGAGTCAAAAGGTTCTGTATTTGACTGTGCTTTTTCCATGTGTCAGAGAAAGAGAGAGAGAAAGAGAGGGGGGAGGGGAAGGATCGAGACGGCCGCATCCAGCACTCCTACACGTTCTCGAGTCTATTTATTTATTGTGATGTCCGTGGCAGGGGAGGACGTTCAGTTGTGGTGTCCTGTTGGGGGCTGTCCTGCACCCACTGTTACCTGGCGAAGAGGAGGCAGGCCCCTTCCAGCGTCACTTAGGTAAGAGGACGGCCCCTTCCAGCGTCACTTAGGTAAGAGGACGGCCCCTTCTAGCATCACTTAGGTAATTCCACTTAGGTCCTTGTTCGAGTGAGAAAGGTTACTAACACCTCTTCCTTGGCAATTTATTATTCATATTACGCCATACCTAACACCTCCTCCTTGGCGATTTATTTTGCATATTACGCCATGTCAGTCTCTTGTATCATGATTATTTCTTTGTATTATCTACATAGATTTCATAAATAAGATATGTTAAAAGGGCACATGCAGGAATAAACAGGTAACGAAAAGGTGTTAGGGAGCTTCCTTGCCTTACTAGAATATAAGCCTTAAAATTTGTCTAATGCTAGTAATCTCGTCGCTAAGGAAGGTCCCTAACACATCTTCCAAAGTGATTTATTTTGCTTAGTTTACCTTGCCGTCTTCTGTGTTACTGCAGTTACTTTAATATCACCATACTTCGCATAAACAACGTACAAAACGATATTAGCCAGCCGTATCCAAAAATAAATCGTAATGGAAGATTTGTTAGAATGTTCCCTTAACTACCAAGAAAAGAGGAATAAGTTCGCGTCCACACCAGATGCTTGCAGGGGCAGGTGTTTGTGGGCGTGGGTGTTTTCCGGGCGTGGGTGTTTGCGGGCGTGGGTGTTTGCGGGCGTGGGTGTTTGTGGGCGTGGGTGTTTGCGGGCGTGGGTGTTTGTGGGTGAGGGTGCTTGCGGGCGTGGGTGTTTGCGG
>JAGKTI010028905.1:0-12806 GCA_018397915.1 Birgus latro | reverse complement strand
AGCTGTCACCTTAAGTTTTTAAGAACAAAAAGCTTGAAACATTGTGAGGATCACAGAAACAATTTAAAAACCGATTTTTTTTTTCTCCAGAACAAGCAGTTTAAAATTACGTCGAGCCTCTTGGCGGTAAAAAAAAAAAAAAAAAACGAATATCTGCAGAATATCAAGGTTTCTGTATCACCAAGAACCACATTTACTTAGATAAAATTTTTCAATACTGTGATTCCTCTTGAGACGGTATTTTGGATTATTTCCATCTGATTTGTCAATTTTTTTTCCCCATAGCCGTGACTTCAAGGAAAAGAAGTAGCACAAATTGTGAAATAGATCCGGCTGATAGCATCCGTTTTGGAGGTAGGTTCATTCTCTTTTAATCTGATGATGACTGAATAAGCGTATTTCTCGGCGAAAACGCTGAATATGCAACAACCTCAAGTGTTCTCAAAGTTAATTGTGAATCACATTATATTATATTCAGAACTAAGAAGACACTTGTGGGGATGAAAATGTCACATTAATGAAGGATAACAAGAAGTCGACTGACACGTAAAGAAAGCTGGCACCTTAGGTTTTTAAGAACAAAAAGCTTGAAACATTATGAGGATCAACGAGGCAATTTAAACTTCGAATTTTTATTTTTTTTTCTCCAGCACAAGCTGTTTAAAATTACGTCAAGCCTCGTGGCTTGGAAAAAAAAAAATCACAATATCAAGGTTTCTCTTTCACCAAAAAACCATATTTCCTTGGGCAAAATCGTTCAATACTGTGATTCCTCTTCAGACGGAATTCTGGATTATTAACTTATGATTTGTCGATTTTTTTTCCAATTCGCAGTGACTTCAAGGACAAGAGATAGTGCAAATTGTGAAATAGTTCCGGTCTATTCTCTCTTAATCTAATGATGTCCGAATAAGCGAATTTCTCGGCGAGAACGCTGAATATGCAACTTCTTCAAGTTTTTTCAAAGTTGACTATAAATCACATTATATTATATTCAGAACTAAGAAGACACTTTTGAGGGTGAAAATATCACATTTATGAAGGATAACAAGATTCGACTGACCCGTAAAGAGAGCTGGCACCTTAGGTTTTTAAGAACAAAATGCTTGATACATTGTGAAGATCACCGAGACAATTAAAAACATCGAATATTTTATTTATTTTTTTCTCCAGCACAAGGAGTTTAAATTTACGTCAAGGCTCGTGGCGTTAAAAAAAAAAAAAAAACATTTGCACAATATCAAGGTTTCTGTTTCACTGAAAACCACATTTCCTTAGGTAAAATCCTTCAATACTGTGATTCCTCTTGAGACGGAATTCTGGATTATTAACTTATGATTTGTCGATTTTGTTTTTTTTTCCAATTCGCAGTGACTTTAAGGACAAGAAGTAGTGCAAATTGTGAAATAGTTCCGGCGGATAGAATCCGTTTTGGAGGTAGGTCCATTCTCTTTTAATCTAATGATGGCTGATTAAGAGTATTACTCGGAGAAAACGCTGAATATGCAACTTCCTCAAGTGTTCTCAAAGCTGATTGTAACACAATATATTATATTCAGAACTAAGAAGACAATTGTGAGGGTGAAAATGTCACATTAATGAAGGATAACAAGAAGTCGACTGACACGTAAAGAAAGCTGGCACATTAGTTTACGTCAAGCCTCGGGGGGGTGAAAAAAAAAAAAAAAATCACAAAATCAAGGTTTCTCTTTCACCAAAAACCATATTTCCTTGGGAAAAATCCTTCAATACTGTGATTCCTCTTCAGACGGAATTCTGGATTATTAACCTATAATTTGTCGATTTTTTTTCCAATTCGCAGTGACTTCAAGGACAAGAAATAGTGCAAATTGTGAAATAGTTCCGGCTCATAGCAACCGTTTTAGATGAAGGTCTATTCTCTCTTAATCTAATGACGTCTGAATAAGCGAATTTCTCGGCGAGAACGCTGAATATGCACCTTCTTCAAGTTTTTTCAAAGTTGACTATAAAACACATTATATTATATTCAGAACTAAGAAGACTCTTTTGAGGGTGAACATGTCACATTTATGAAGGATAACAAGATTCGACTGACAAGTAAAGAGAGCTGGCACCTTATGTTTTCAAGAACAAAATGCTTGATACATTGTGAGAATCACCGAGACAATTAAAAACATCGAATATTTTATTTATTTTTTTCTCCAGCACATGCAGTTTTAATATAAGTCGAGCCTCGTGGCGTAAAAAAAAAAAAAAATTTGCACAATATCAAGGTTTCTGTTTCACTGAAAACCACATTTCCTTAGGTAAAATCTTTCAATACTGTGATTCATCTTGAAACGGAATTCTGGATTATTAACTTATGATTTGTCGATTTTTTTTTCCAATTCGCAGTGACTTTAAAGACAAGAAGTAGTGCAAATTGTGAAATAGTTCCGGCTGATAGCATCCGTTTTGGAGGTAGGTCCATTTTCTTTTATTCTAATGATGGTTGATTACGCGTATTACTCGGAGAAAACGCTGAATATGCAACTTCCTCGAGTGTTCTCAGAGTTGATTGTAAACCACAATATATTATATTCAGAACTAAGAAGACACATGTGAGGGTGAAAAAGTCACATTTATGAAGGATAACAAGAATTCGACTAACACGTAAAGAGAACTGGCACCTTAGGTTTTTAAGAACAAATAGATTGAAACATTGTGAGGATCACAGTGACAATTTCAAAAATTCATTTTTTTATTTTTTTCTCCAGCACAATCTGTTTAAAATAACGTCGAACTTCGTGGAGTTAAAAAAAAAAAAAAAAAAAAAAGCACATCTGCACAATATCAAGGTTTTTGTTTCACCGAAAACCACATTCCCTTAGGTAAAATCTTTCAATACTGTAGTTCCTTTTGAGACGGAATTCTGGATTATTAACTTGTGTTTTGTCATTTTTTTTCCCTTAGCCGTGACTTCAAGGACAACAAATAGCGGAAATTGTGAAATACTTCCAGGTGATAGCATCCGTTTTGGAGGAAGGTCCATTCTCTTTTAATCTAATGATGGCTGAATAAGCGTATTTCTCGGCGATAACGATGACTATGCAGCTTCCTCAAGTGTTCTCAGTTGATTGAAAAACACATTATATTATATTCAGAACTAAGTAGAAACTTGTGAGCGTGAAAATGTCACATTTATGAAGGATAGCAAGAAGTCGGCTGACACGTAAAGAGAGCTGGCACCTTAGGTTTTTAAGAACAAAAAGCAAGAAGCATTGTGAGGATCACAGAAACAATTTAAAAACCGATTTTTTTTCTCCATCACAAGCATTTTAAAATTACGTCGAGCCTGTTGGCTGTAAAAAAAAAAAAAAAAAAAAACTAATATTTGCAGAATATCAAGGTTTCTGAATCACCAAAAACCACATTTACTTGGATAAAATTTCTCAGTTCTGTGAATCCTCTTGAGACGGTATTCTGGATTATTACCTTCTGATTTGTCGATTTCTCCCCCCTTATCCGTGACTTCAAGGAAAAGAAGTAGTGCAAATTGTGAAATAGTTCCGGCTGATAGCATCCGTTTTGGAGGCAGGTCCATTCTCTTTTAATCTAATGATGACTGAATAAGCGTATTTCTCGGCGAACACGCTGAATATGTAACTTCCTCAAGTGTTCTCAGAGTTGATTGTGAATCACATTATATTATATTCAGAACTAAGAACACACTTGTGAGGGTGAAAATGCTACAATTATGAAGGATAACAAGAAGTCGACTGACACTTAAAGAAAGCTGGCACTTTAGGTTTTTAACAACAAAAAACTTGAAACATTGTGAGGATCACCGAGAAAATTTAAACTTCGAATTTTTTATTTTTTTTTCTCCAGCACAAGCTGTATAAAATTACGTCGAGCCTCGTGGCGGTGAAAAAAAAAATGCACAATATCAAGGTTTCTGTTTCACCAAAAAACACATTTCATTGGGTAAAATCTTTCAATACTCTGATTCCTCTTGAGACGGAATTCTGGATAATTAACTTATGATTTGTCGATTTTCTTTTTCCAATTCGCAGTGACTTCAAGGACATGAAACAGTGCAAATTGTGAAATAGTTCCGGCTGATAGCAACCGTTTTAGATGAAGGTCTATTCTCTCTTAATCTAATGATGTCTGAATAAGCAAATTTCTCGGCGAATTCGCTGAATATGCAACTTCCTTAAATTTTTTCAAAGTTGACTGTAAAACACATTATATTATATGCAGAACTGAGAAGACACTAGTGAGGGTGAAAATGTCACATTTATGAAGGATAACAAGATTCCACTGACACGTAAAGAGAGCTGGCACCTTAGGTTTTTAAGAACAAAAAGCTTCATACATTGTGAGGATCGCCGAGACAATTAAAAACATTGAATATATTATTTTTTTTCTCCAGCACAAGCAGTTTAAAATTACTTCGCGCCTCGTGGCGTAAAAAAAAAAAAAAAACATTTGCACAATATCAAGGTTTCTGTTTCACTGAAAACGACATTTCCTTAGGTAAAATTCACAGTGACTTTAAGGACAAGAAGTGCAAATTGTGAAATAGTTCCGGCTGATAGCATCCTTTTAGTGGTAGGTCCATTCTCTTTTAATCTAATGATGGCTGAATAAGCGTATTTCTTGGCGAAAACGCTGAACATGCAACTTCCTCAAGTGTTCTCAAATTGATTGAAAAACACATTATATTATATTCAGAACTAAGTAGACACTTGTGAGCGTGAAAATGTCACATTTGTGAAGGATAACAAGAAGTCGACTGACACGTAAAGAGAGCTGGCACCTTAAGTTTTTAAGAACAAAAAGTTTGAAACATTGTGAGGATCACCGAGACAATTTAAAAACCGATTTTTTTTTTCTCCAGCACAAGCAGTTTAAAATTACGTCGAGGCTCTTGGCGGTAATAAAATAAAAAAAAACTAATATCTGCAGAATATCAAGGTTTCTGGATCACCAAAAACCACATTTACTTACATAAAATTTTTCAATACTGTGATTCCTCTTGAGACAGTATTCTGGATTATTTAATTCTGATTTATCGATTTTTTTTTTCCCCATAGCCTTGACTTCAAGGAAAAGAAGTAGCACAAATTGTGAAATAGTTCCGGCTCATAGCTTCCGCTTTGGAGATAGGTTCATTCTCTTTTAATCTGATGATGACTGAATAAGCGTATTTCTCGGCGAAAACGCTGAATATGCAACAACCTCAAGTGTTCTCAAAGTTAATTGTGAATCACATCATATTATATTTAGAACTAAGAAGACACTTGTGGGGATGAAAATGTCACATTAATGAAGGATAACAAGAAGTCGACTGACACGTAAAGAAAGCTGGCACCCTACGTTTTTAAGAACAAAAAGCTTGAAACATTATGAGGATCAACGAGACAATTTAAACTTCAAATTTTTTATTTTTTTTCTCCATCATAAGCTGTTTAAAATTGCGTCAAGCCTCTTGGCGGTGAAAAAAAAAAAAAATCTAAATATCAAGGTTTCTCTTTCACCAAAAACCATATTTCCTTGGGTAAAATCTTTTAAGACTCTGATTCCTCTTGAGACGGAATTCTGGATTATTAACTTATGATTTGTCGATTTTTTTTCCAATTCGCAGTGACTTCAAGGACAAGAAATAGTGCAAATTGTTAAATAGTTCCGGCTGATAGCAACCGTTTTAGATGAAGGTCTATTCTCTCTTAATCTAATAATGTCTGAATAAGCGAATTTCTCGGCGAGAACGCTGAATATGCAACTTCTTCAAGTTTTTTCAAAGTTGACTATAATTCACATTATATTATATTCAGAACTAAGAAGACACTTTTGAGGGTGAAAATGTCACATTTATGAAGGATAACAAGTTTCGACTGACACGTAAAGAGAGCTGGTACCTTATGTTTTTAAGAACAAAAAGCTTGATACATAGTGAGGATCAGTGAGACAATTAAAAACATCGAATATTTTATTTATATTTTTCTCCAGTACAAGCAGTTTAAAATTACGTCGAGAATCGTGGAATAAAAAAAAAAAACATTTACACAATATCTAGGTTTCTGTTTCACTAAAAACCAAATTTTCTTAGGTAAAATCTTTCAATACTGGCATTGCTCTTGAGACGGAATTCTGGATTATTAACTTCTGATTTGTCGATTTTTTTCCCATTAGCCGTGACTTCAAGGACAAGAAGAAGTGCAAAGTGTGAAATAGTTCCGGCTGATATCATCCGTTTTGGAGGTAGGTCAGTTCTTTTTTAATCTAATGATGGCTGAATAAGCGTATTTCACGGCGAAAACGCTGAATATGCAACTCCCTCAAGTGTTCTCAAGTTGATTGAAAAACACATTATATTATATTCAGAACTAAGAAGAAACTTGTGAGCGTGAAAATGTCACATTTATGAAGGATAGCAAAAAGTCGACTGACACGTAAAGAGAGCTGGCACCTTAGGTTTTAAGAACAAAAAGCTTGAAACATTGTGAGGATCACAGAGACAATTTAAAAACCGATTTTTTTTCTATATAACAAGTAGTTTAAAATTACCTCGAGCCATTTCGCAGAAAAAAAAACGAATATTTGCAGAATATCAATGTTTCTGTATCACCAAAAACCACATTTACTTGGATAAAATTTTTCAGTTCTGTGATTCCTCTTGAGACGGTATTCTGGATTATTACCTTCTGATTTGTCGATTTTTTTCACACTTAACCGTGACTTCAATTAAAAGAAGTAGTGGAAATTGTGAAATAGTTCCGGCTGATAGCATCCGTTTTGGAGTTAGGTCCATTCTCTTTTAATCTAATGACTGAATAAGCGTATTTCTCGGCGAACACGCTGAATATGCAACTTCCTCAAGTGTTCTCAAAGTTGATTGTGACTCACATTATATTATATTCAGAAGTAAGAAGACACTTGTGAGGGTGAAAATATCACATTTATGAAGGATAACAAGAAGTCGACTGACACTTAAAGAAAGCTGGCACCTTAGGTTTTTAAGAACAAAAAGCTTGATACATTGTGAGGATCGCGAGACAATTAAAAACATCGAATTTTTTATTTTTTTTTTTCTCCAGCACAAGCTGTTTAAAATTACGTCGAGCCTCGTGGCGTTAAAAAATAAAAATAAAAATATTTGCACAATATCAGTTTCTGTTTCACTGAAAACGACATTTCCTTAGGTAAAATCTTTCAATACTGTCATTCCTCTTGTGACGGAATTCAGGATTATTAACTTATGATTTGTCGATTTTGTTTTTTTTTTTCCAATTCGCAGTGACTTTAAGAACAAGAAGTGCAAATTGTGAAATAGTTCCGGCTGATAGCATCCGTTTTAGAGGTAGGTCCATTCTCTTTTAGTCTAATGATAGCTGAATAAGCGTAATTTTCGGCGAAAACGCTGAATATGCAACTTCCTCAAGTGTTCTCAAGTTGATTGAAAAACACATTATATTATATTCAGAACTAAGTAGACATTTGTGAGCGTGAAAATGTCACATTTGTGAAGGATAACAAGAAGTCGACTGACACGTAAAGAGAGCTGGCACCATAAGTTTTTTTGAACAAAAAGCTTGAAACATTGTGAGGATCACAGAGACAATTGAAAAACCGATTTTTTTTCCTCCAGCACAAGCAGTTTAAAATTACGTCGAACCCCTTGAAGGAAAAAAAAAAAAAAAAAAAAAAACGAATACTTGCAGAATATCAAGGCTTCTGTATCACCAAAAGCCACATTTACTTCGATAAAATTATTCAATACTGTGATTCCTCTTGAGACGGTATTTTGGATTATTACCTTCTGATTTGTCGATTTTTTTTTTTCCCCTTAGCCGTGACTTCAAGGAAATGAAGTAGTACAAATTGTGAAACAGTTCCGGCTGATAGCATCCGTTTTGGAGGTAGGTCCATTCTATTTTAATCTATTTAATACTGAATAAGCGTATTTCTAGGCGAAAACGCTGAATGTGCAACAACCACAAGTGTTCTCAAAGTTGATTGTGAATCACGTTATATTATATTCAGAACTAAGAAGACACTTGTGAGGGTGAAAATGTCACATTAATGAAGGATAACAAGAATTCGACTAACACTTAAATAAAGCTGGCACCTTAGGTTTTTAAGAACAAAAAGCTTGAAACATTGTGAGTGTCAGGGGAAAATGAGATTTTTACTCTGGCGTGTCGCCAGATGTCAGGGGAAATTTAAGTATTCCCAAGAAATAATGAAATATTGTATAATTGGTATACAATGTATAGCTAAGTGTGCTATGTCAATTCTCTAGGGTCGAGAATTACAAACTTCCTCAACGGCACGCAGCAGAGCTGCAATATTGAGCTGCAATATTGTACCGTTGGCCTACGAGAAAGTTTCTTCTCCCCCCCCAACAATCAAAAAAAAATTATAATAATAATAATAACAGGCTCTTGGCTGAGCCAACTCCCAGCTAACACAACGGATTTATAGTGATGTCAAAGCTGGCCTAAGTACCGGCCGTGATTTAATTCAAAAGTTGTGCTAACGCAGAGTAGCAAACTGTATTAATTAATAGAGTGGAGTAATCAAACACAGTTAACAACTTTAACAAAGCTCAAGAAAAGAACTGTGAATTTATTAATAACAAAGAAATGAATTTACGTTACATGAAATTCAAATCAAGTAAGGAATGCACTCACTCGCTCAAACACTCAGATAACGGCTAAATATTTCACAAAGCTTAGCCTAGGAAAAAACCAGAAAATACTGATCGGTATGGATGAAACAGAGCTGCTGTGACGATCACCAAAGTGGGTGGGGCTGCAGGAGACACGCCAATACAAGCTGAAATCTGAAACGCTAAGAAAGCACAGAGCCTGGAAAGGCATCCCGCGTCGCGCCGTGTCTACAAGCAAACTGAGCTCTGATTTGATTCGGCAGCGCGACGAGCGTGGGAGGCGCGCGCGCCGACGTGTAACGGCTACCGCGCCAACAGACAATTCAAATTTATGGGACGATGTCACGACTCACTCAACACAACGCTACAATGTAGAAAATTCGTGACATTACGCCCCTTAAAAATTTCAAATTTTACTCTAGAGTAAAATTTGACACTATATATACAGTATATATATATATATATATATGCATCCTAACTCAGTCACACAAGATTCACACTGTGGTGTGTGTACTATCCTGTTACAGGAGAAAACAGTGTCGCCTGTGAGCGTAAAAACCTCGTATTTACGTTAAGGAAAGCAAGCTTGAGGGAAAAACTCCAAGACGACAGTGGAATGTCCTGCACTCAGGTCAACTGAGCGAAAAATTCGCTACATTTACCTTAACAACTAATTGTTATGTAGCGTGGTGTGTGATACACGGTGTAGGTGTGACAGTTGTAGTGTAACTGTACCTACGTGTAAGCAATAATAATAATACATATTAAGGCAATAATAAGGCGACGAGGGCAGAAGAGATGAAGTGCCAGGGTGCAGCAGACGATCAATGGTCCTGGACATCTTCTTCACCCTACGACTGTACCTGTGGGGATGAGTCAAGGTGGAGAATCAATAGTGTCAATGCAAAGGTTACACTAAATTACAATTTCATCCACCCAGCAATCAATCCACACACACACAAAAGAAGGTACTTTTTAGCCGAAAGTCAATAACGAATTTCGTAGGTATGTCGCAGTTATTTCCCCAATAGTTGCCTTTCTAATCTACACTTACGCCTAATAAAAGGGCTCGTCGTCGGTGCCCTCGGCTGGGATCGTACCACGACTACCCGCCTGTCATCAGTGTCCTCAGTTGGGCTCACTGTGACTGCACACTTATGGCTATACTTAACATTACAAAGGGCTCGTCACCTCGACTACCCGTTTGTCATCGGTGTCCTCAGTTGGGTTCACTGTGACTGCACGCTTATAATTAGTAAAGGTAGTCGAGAATCCCTATGCAACTTTGGCAGGTCACATTTTAACACCCTGCATGGGTGTGAACACTCATGTGGCTTCTATGTAATCTCCGGGAATCCTCAGGGAGGCCCACGGCTCGAGATACATCACAAGGTAATTCAAACTCAGCCTCAGATTGCCTCTGCGGGGTCTCGGACTTCGCCCTTAACCTACCTTAATCTATAGTGCACACAATATGGACAAGCCCTACGCTTACGACTAATAAGGGCTCGTCGTCGGTGTCCCCGGTTGGGATCGCCGAGAATGCGCACTTATAAGCTACAGTACATATGTATGTACAGACCCCAGACATAGTATGTCCTGTGGGGCCAACAAGCGACGTGAGGTCTTAGCAACAGTACTGACTGGGAACCAAGCTAGTTCTTGGATTGCTCAAATCTCTTAGAACAGCAGAGTCTTAGGAAACCCAGTGTACAACAGACACTCACGTTACCACTGCCTTCTCTCACACGGCTCAGAGATTATGGGCGTGGATTCAAACGGCGCAGGAAGGAAACTTTCCTGAATGGTGGTACGTCGACACACATTGCAGGAGTTCACAAAACTATCTATATCCTGTCCCATTCCTGGCCAGAAAAAGTCAGCACGGATACGGCCTTGGGTTTTCCTTTTGCCCATATGACCTCCTGTTGCTGAGCAATGACCCCATTCTAATACTGCTTGGCGGTAGTTTGCGGGAACGACAAACTGCAATCGAACCTCGCCCTCGGGTGTTCGCGACTCACGGTAGAACCGTCCTTGTTTGCGAAGGAACCTGGCTCGTCCACCCCGTGAATACTTGGTCACTCTACCCTTTTGTTTCTTCCGCACAACAGCAAGGGTCGGGTCAGTCTGTTGCTCTTGGACAACATCTTGACTGCAAATCAGATCTTGCGGCAATGCAATAGCCACTGGGGCAACACAATTTGAAGCCGAAGTCTGAGTAGTAACATCAGTGGTGCAACAATGCTTGGCACCTGGTATGTTGCCTATTATGAGGTCAAACAAAGGTTCTTGCATGACGACTGCAACTGTTGAACCTGTGTAAAAGGGAGATGTTACCTGGATACGTGCCTCAGGAAACAATCTCACTGATCCATCAATAAGCTGAGCTTGTACCTGTCTGCCTGTATACTCTTCAGGACGAACAAGACTCTGCCTGACAGTACAACCTGAGGAACCATTGTCTCTCAGTGCATTAACAGAAACACCTCCCACAAACCCTGGCTGAACAAGGAAGGCACTGTTACCTGTGGGAGGGCCTGTGGAGGAAGCGGCCAGCCATTGATAAGGCTGCTTGGCATATAACTCTTCAAATGTCACTGGAGTATTTGCCTTAGGGATCGTACCCGAACTAGAAACATGAGGATTTGTACTCACCCTCTGGGGAGCAGGAGCACTGACGGCCTGTGGAGGAGAGTTCACCGTCTCAGGGGGACTAGTGAACTGTGAGGGAGGAGCTGTACTCACCATCTGGGGAGCAGGAGCACTGACGGCCTGTGAAGGAGAGTTCACCGTCTCAGGGGAACTAGTGAACCGTGAAGGAGGACCTGTGCTGTCGGGACCGGCACCATCGTGCACTTGTTGAGGAATGAAGGCTGCTGCACTCGCCTCCTGCCTCCGATACACTGGGGCTGGTGTCGAAAAGGTTTGTCCCGGTTGGCGATTACGTGGCTGATACTGCTGCTGTTTAGGGTACTGCTGCTGGTTAGGGTACTTGTTGTACCTCTTCCAGTCAGGTTTCTGCGTATTCTGCCCCTGGTCCTTCTGCGGTTTGTTTGGACCATGACCATTATTTTGAGAACGGCCTTGATGCTGGGTTTCAGTCTGGGACTGCTTACCAGATTTAGCAGAGTCTGTCCTGTTCCCGGACTGCTGCTTACGTGTTTCGTACCCATATGCACTAAAGAAAGCATCAGCGGTTTGTACCATTTCTGATGCGTCCTTCACTTTGGACATATTTAGCTGGGCTACAAGCTCAGCAGGCCACGACTTTTCTAGCTGTGTACGCAGCACGAGGTCAATCACTCCCTCTTGTGTGCTGGGAGTCTCGTCCTTCTCCATCCACTCGCCCAAATATGCCGTGAGACGGTCGAGGAACTGAACGGCTGTCTCCTTTTCCTGGAGACGCGCCTTCATGAACTGACTTCTAGCATGATCAACAGTAAGACCGTACGCTTTGATGAGTGCGGACTTCATCATCCCATACGTGAGATTCTCTCCGCGAATTCTGTGGAGAATGTCGAGGGCGGGGCCCTCAAACAGGCTAAGAAATTGAAGCCGCTTAGCTGCCTCATCCAGATCGTACAGGTTTGCCATGTCTTCGAAACGAGCTATAAATGGCTCGATTCGCTCGCCTTCCTTGTAAGAGGGAAGCTTGAGACGTGGAGTTGCTAGAAAAGGCGCTGAGAGAGCAGAAATGGAGCTTGGATTGGCTGCACCCGGTGTGCCTGAAGCCATGGAGTCTCGCTTTAGCTTTAAGACTTCCAATTCGTGTCCACGTTCTCTCTCTCTCTCTTCACGTGCTTTGTCTCGTTCTCGTTCCTCACACTCCCGCTGGCGCTCGCGCTCCTCCCGCTCTTTCTGCCGTTCCTCTCGTTCAATTTTCCGCTCTTCACGGGCGGCATTTTCACGTTCCTGCTCACTATTGAAGCGCGACAGGACATAATCTCGTATTTCCTGGGGGTTAGTGAGCCCCATTTCATTTGCCTCTTGCACGAATGTACTGTGCTCCACCGTGCTTGGTTAAGACTGAGTGACAACTGAGACTGATAGATATGAGTGAGTGATTCGGTAATAAATTTTAAACTAGGAGTTTATCCTGGTATGAGGTCGCCAGATGTCAGGGGAAAATGAGATTTTTACTCTGGCGTGTCGCCAGATGTCA
>JAGKTI010028904.1:0-12806 GCA_018397915.1 Birgus latro | reverse complement strand
CCTAGGAAAAACAAAAGAAAATACTAATCGGTATGGATGAGACCGTCACTAATACAGTCAATCACCAGGCTGGTGGGAGATTCGGGAATTCACGCCAATACAGCTGAGACTTGAGATCGCTAAGAAAAGGAGACCCGCTTGAGCATACGTTCAGCACAGAATACTCCGAGACTGTCACTTTGACGACTGACTGTGTTTTTGAGTGTCCAACGTAAGGGACGTATGAAAGAGGCGCGGCCAAGTAACAGCCAGGGAGGCAGAAGCGATAATTCAGAAATTATCGCTCAGAGGAATGCATTGTCTGTACATAAAGACAATCACTCGCGAAAGAATGACGAAAGTTTTGAAAATCTGTTGCAAATACAAGTACACGAGTGGACAGTTGAGAGAATGGCTAATTCTCACGGACTTCAGAACTATTCGTTGCTCCCACAAAATCACTTAATGTCACGATCACTCGCGAAAGAATGACGAAAGTTTTGAAAATCTGGTGCAAATACAAGTACACGAGTAGACGGTTGAGAGAATGGCTAATTCCCACAGACTTCAGAACTTTCCGTCGCTCCCGCAAAATCACTCGATGTCACGATTTACAATACACAATTTCATGATGTAGAAAATTCGTGACATTACGCCCATGGAAAATCAAATTTTTCCCTTGGAAAATTTAACATTATATATATATACAACCTAGCTCAGTCACACAAGATTCACACTGTGGTGTGTGTACTATCCTGTTACAGGAGAAAAACACTGTCACCTATGAGCGCAAAAACCTCGTATTTACTTTAAGAGAAGCAAGCTTGAGGGAAAAACTCTGAGACGATGGTGAAAAATCCTGTACTCAGGTCAAACTGAGTGAGAGTTCGCTACATTTACATTAACAACTAATTGTTATGTAGCGTGGTGTAGGTGATACCCGATGTAGATGTAACAGTGGTAGTGTAATTGTACCTACGTGTAAAGCAATAATAATACAAATTAATGCAATAATAAAGGCGACGAGGGTAGAGGAGAAGAGGTGACAGCGTGCAGCAGAAACAGTCAATGGACCTGGACATCTGCTTCACCCACCAACTGTACCTGTGGAATGAGTCAAGGTGGAGCATCAATAGTGTCAATGTGACAATTTGTATTAAATTGCAATTACATCCACACAGCAGTCAATCCATACACAACAGAAAGTACACTTTAGCTGAAAATCAGTTGACAGTAAGTTTCGTACATAAGAGGTCGCCATTATTTTCTCAATAATTGCCCTTTTTAACCTATACTTACGGCTAAAAAGGGGCTCAGCGTCTGTGTCCTCGGTTGAGATTGCCACGACTGGCTGTTTGTCCTCGGTGTCCTCGGTTGGGATTGCAGTCACTGCACACTTATAGCTATACTTACTATTACATAGGGCTCGTCATCAGTGTCCGCGGTTGGGATCACTGCGACTGCCCGTTTGTCCTCTGTGTCCTCGGTTGGGATTGCCGTGACTGCTTGCTTATAACTATACACTTATTTCTACAAAGGGCTCATCGTCAGTGTCCACGGTTGGGATCGCCGCGACTGCCCGTTTGTCATCGGTGTCTTCGGTTGGGATCGCCGTGACTGCTCACTTATAACTACACTTATTTCTACAAAGAGCTCGTCATCAGTCTCTGCGGTTGGGATCACTGTAACTGCCCATTCATCATCGGTGTCCTCGATTGGGATTGCTGTGACTGCACACTTATAACTAATAAAGGTAAGTTGAGAATCCCTATGCAAACTTGGGCATGTCACATTTTAACACCCTACGTGGGTGTGAACACTCATGTGAATTTTGTGTATTCTCCGGGAATCCTCAGAGAGGCCCACAGCTCGAGACACACCACAAGGTATTTCAAACACAGCCTCAGATTGCCTCTGCAGGTGTCTGAAACTTCCCCCTTAACCTACGGTACATACAATACGTACAAGCTCTACGCTTACGACTAATAAGGGCTCGTCGTCGGTGTCCTCAGTTGGGATGGCAACGACTGCCCATTCGTCATCGGTGTCCATGGTTGGGATCGCTGTGACTATGCCCTTATGAGCTACAGTACATATGTATGTACAGACCCTAGACATATTATGTCCTGTGGGGCCAACGAGTGAGACGTCAGGTCTGCACCCACATTAGTACTGCCCTCTCATGCACACGACTCAGAGATTATGGGCGTGGATCAAACTGCACAGGAAGGAAACTTTCCTAAATGATGGTATGTTGGCACACATTGCAGGAGCGCACAAAACTATCTATTTCCTGTCCCATTCCTGGCCAGAAAATGTCAGCACGGATACGGCCTTGGGTTTTCTTTTTGCCCATGTGACCTCCTGACGCTGAACAATGACCCCATTCTAACACTGCTTGGCGGTACTTCGCTGGAACAACAAACTGCAGTCGAACCTCGCCCTCGAGTGTTCGTGACTCACGGTAGAGCCGTCCTTGCTTGTGAAGGAACCTGGCTCGTCCACCCCGTGAATACATGGTCACTGTACCCTTTTGTTTTTTTCCGCACAACAGCAAGTGTCGGGTCACACTGTTGTTCTTGGACAAGATCTTGACTACAAATCAGATCTTGTGGTAATGCAATGGCCACCGGGGCGACACGATTTGGAGCCTTGGCCATTGCTCGTGTTACTGCAGCCGAAGTCTGAGTAGTGACATCTGCGGTGCAACTAGACTTGGCACCTGGTATGTTACCTATAATGAGGTCAAACATAGGTTCTTGCATGACAACTGCAACTGCTGAACCTGTGTAAAAGAGAGATGCTACTTGGATATGTGCCTCAGGCAACAATCTCACTGATCCGTCAATAAGCTGAGCTTGGACCTGTCTGCCTGTATATTCTTCAGGACGAAGAAGACTCTGCCTGACTGTGCAACCTGAGGAACCATTGTCTCTCAGAACATTAACAGAAACACCTCCCACAAACCCTGGCTGAACAAGGAAAGCAATGTTACCTGTGGGAGGGCCTGTAGAGGAGGCGGCCAGCCATTGATAAGGCTGCTTGGCGCCCAACTCTTCAAACGTGACAGGACTATATGCCTGAGGGGCCGTACCCGAACTAGGTGCACGAGGAGTCGTACCTGAACTAGGTGCACGGGGGGTTGTACTCACCATCTGGGGAGCAAGAGCACTGATGGCCTGTGGAGGAGAGTTCACCATCTGAGGGGGACTAGTGAATTGTGAAGGAGGACCTGTGCTGGTGGGGACGGCACCATCGTGCTCCTGTTGGGGAATGAAGGCTGCGTTTGCCTTCAGCCTCCGATACACTGGTGCTGGTGCTGAAAAGGTTTGTCCCACTTGTCGATTGCATGGCTGATTCTGCTGCTGCTTAGGGTACTGCTGCTGGTTAGGGTACTGCTTGTACCTCTTCCAGTCAGGTTTCTGTGTATTCTGCCCCTGGTCCTTCTGCGGTTTATTTGGACCTTGGCCATTATTCTGAGAATGGCCTTGATGCTTGGGTTCAGTCTGCGATTGCTTACCAGACTTAGCAGTATCTTTGTTATTCCATGGCTGTTGCCTATGAATTTGGTACCCGTACGCAGTAAAGAAAACATCAGCCTTTTCCACCATTTGGTTTGCATCCTTCACTTTGCACATCTTGAGCTGGGCCATAAGCTCAACAGGCCACGACTCTTCCAGCTGTGTGTGCAGCACAAGGTCGATTATTCCCTCTCGTGTGCTTTTGCTGGGAGTCTCGTCCTTCTCCGTCCACTCGCCTAAGTATGCCGTGAGACGGTCAAGGAACTGAACAGCTGTCTCCTTTTCCTGGAGACACGCCTTTATGAACTGATTCCTAGCGTGATCAATGGTTAGACCGTACACTTTGATGAGTGCGGTCTTCATCATCTCGTACGTGAGATTATCTCCGCGAATTATGTGGAGAATGTCGAGGGCAGGGCCCTCAAACAGGCTAAGGAACTGAAGCCACTTAGCTGCCTCATCCAGATCGTACAGCCGTGCCATGTCTTCAAAACGAGCTATGAATGGCTCGATTTGCTCGCCTTTCTTGTAAGAAGGAAGCTTGAGACGCGGAGTTGCTAGAACAGGTGCTGAGAGAGCAGTAGTGGAGCTTGGATTACCTGCACCCGATGTGCCTAAAGCCAAGGAGTCTCACTTCAGCTTCAGCATTTCAAGCTCATGTTTACGTTCTCGCTCTCGTTCCTCACGCTCGCGCTCCCTCTCACATTCCTCACGCTCGCGCTCCTTCTGATGTTCCTCGTCCTCACGTTGTTCCTTCTCATGTTCATGCTGAATTTTCCGCTCTTCACGGGTGGCATTCTCGCATTGCTGCTCGTAATTGCAGAGCAACAGGACATAATCTCGAATTTCCTGAGGGTTAGTAAGCTCCATATCCTTGGCTTCCTGCACGTATGTACCGGATTCCATCATGCTCAGATTGAGACTGATATGCTGGCTGGTGTGCAGCAGTCTACTTAAGTAAGAGTGAGTGAGTGATTCGGTAATAATTTCAAGCTAGGAGTTTATATCCTGGAATGAGGTCGCCAGATATCTGGGGAAAAATGAAATATGTATAACAATGTATACAATGTATAGCTATGTGTGCTAGGAACAACTATCGAGTCGATTATTACGAGAGAATCGACTCGTGAAATCAAGTGGCAATTTCACTTTTATGCTGGCTTACTTCGCCAATTCTCTAGAGTCGAGATTTTTTAGACTTTCTCAACAGTACACAGCTGAGACTAAACGCTCAAGTAGGCTGCATTAATGTACTGTTGGCCTCTGAGAAAGTCAGTTTCTTCCCTTAACATTCAAAAAATAATAATAATAATAAACAGGATCTTGGCTGAGCCAAACTCCTAGCTAGCACAACGGATTTAAGAATTGATATAAAAAGCTGGCCTAAGTACCAGTCGTGATTAATATAAGGAGTTGTGCTAACGTGGAGTGGCAAAAGTGTACTAAATATGTGGGGAAATCAAACACGACTGTTACATTTAACAAAGCTCAAGAAAACGAACTGTAAATTTATTAAATACAAGAAAATAAATTTACATTACATGAATCTATTCAAATCAAAGAAAGGGAAATGCACTCACTCAAGCACTCAGACAAATGGCTAAATAACCAAAAACTTAAGCCTAGGAAAAACAAAAGAAAATACTAATCGGTATGGATGAGACCGTCGCTAATACAGTCAATCACCAGGCTGGTGGGAGCTTCGCGAATTCACGCCAATACAGCTGAGACTTGAGATCGCTAAGAAAAGGAGACCCGCTCGAGCTTACACACAACACACCATACTCCAAGACTGTCACTTTGACGACTGACTGTGTTTTTGAGTGTCCAACGTAAGGGACGTATGAAAGAGGCGCGGCCAAGTAACGGTCAGGGAGGCTGAAGCGATAATTCAGAAATTATCGCTCAGAGGAATGCATTGTCTGTACATATAGACAATCACTCGCGAAAGAATGACGAAAGGTTTGAAAATGTGATGCAAATACAAGTACACGAGTGGACGGTTGAGAGAATGGCTAATTCTCACGGACATCGGAACTATTTGTCGCTCCCGCAAGATCACTCAATGTCACGATATACAATACACAATTTCACGATGTAGAAAATTCGTGACATGGCTATACATAAATTATATCTTTATGTGAGTCAAGCTCTGTACCAGGTTAAACAAAATGGTGTCCTAATATAAAACGGGAAGTTTCAAGTAAGAGTGCTGTTCAAATATCAAAATAAACAAAGTAGTACAGGAATGCGCCCAGCAAGGTACTCAGCTGATTGTTTTGTCTATGCACCAGAGAATGTAAGTAGAATCTGTGCTCTTAGTACAACGTGATGTCCACCTACTTTAGTAAAGAAAGTTTGGAAGGAGCTAAGAAAAGGGATAAAGAACTGGTTGAGATAGAGGTGTACAATAAGCTGTTTGAACGGATAAACAGATTGGAGATGGAATTTCATAGTGAAATGGATGAAATTAAGAAGCAGTTGCACATGCAGAAGGAGGAAATACAAAAATTAGTAAAGGAAATAAACTAGAAATAGACAACAATAGATGAGCCAATGAGCTGACAGTTGAAGTGGGTTCACTTTGAAGGAAGATTAGGGAAATGGCAAGTACAGTTGTCAACCACGAGAGTATCATGGAAGAGTTGAAAAATGATACAGTTAGGCAAGTAAGCAATCTGATAGGTCAGAGCAGTGATACTGAGGAGAAGATAACCCAGGTAAATGAAGCGATGCAAGGCTACAAAAATGATGTGGAAACAACGTATGCTGAAATGGTAAAAGTAAAGAAAAACTTAGAAACCAGAGTTGAAGAAAAAAGCATTAAAAAGGAAGTGAAAAGAATAATCCAAAACAATCCCAAATTGGTTAGAGATTCAGCAGATATCAACAAATCTATAGTAATCACGGGTATAGAGGAGGAAGGAATAAAAAACAAAATTTCGAGAGACAAAAAGGAGATGGCAAATGTAATGAGCATATTGAGGAATTATCAGAGGAATCTGCAATAAAGACATAGAGGAACATAAAAGTCTAAGGGGATATGAGAGAAATAAGTCAAGGCCTCTAAATGTAACCTTCCAGAGTGTAAAGACTGTGGAGGAGGTACTAACAAATGAAAAGAAACTTATGGAAAAAGAGGAATTCAAAATATATGGATAAAAAGATGCCTAACTCAAGAGTAAATGGAATTGCTAAAAGAGAAGAGGGAGGAAGCAAAAACAAAGAACGAGGGAAGATCAGAGGAGGAGAAGAATATATATTTTTTTTTTTACAGAGTAACTGGATTGCAAGTACGAAAATGGTACATAACCAGGAGAGAATAAAAGGGAGGAAGGTAGTAGCCTTAAGTCATGACAAGTATGTAAACAAGATGATTAAGTTGATGTACTCAAATGTAGGTGAAATTGTATCTAAATTATTAGAGATGAATGGTTACATCAAAGAAAATGAACCACATATTATTTGCCTAACTGAAACAAACTTAACACCAAGGATATCAAACGACATCCTAAACCTAGAGGAATACAACATATGGAGAATAGATTGGAACTTAGAAAAAGGGGGAGGAATTATAATATTAACAAAGAAATATCTAAAAATCAAAGAAATAGAATTAGATACACCCTCGCAAGTAGACGTGATTGCAGAAGAGATTAATACATCTGAAGGGAAAGTAAATGTGGCAAATCTATACATGCCACCCAGATTGATCACATGGGAAAGTGGAGAATATGAGGATCTGGCAGAAAGACAATTCAGAGTTTAAGAGCACTACTACATAGAATGGAGGAGAAATCTGAAAGAATTATACCAAGTGGAGATTTTAAAATAAATATAAATTGTAATACTCTAGATATAATAAGCCAGGAAAGCTTTTGGGACCAAAAGCTCCTTGGTGTCGTGCAGGAGTTTTTCCTAACGCAAAATGTAAAGAAAAGCACCAGAAAAAGAGGACTTGATGTACCATCAGTACTAGATCTTATATTTAATAGGCAAGAAAACGATATTGCCAATATAATGTATCACCCTCCATTCGGCAAATGCGACCATACAGTACTAAATTGCAACTTCCGGATGACATATGACAGTTAACAGCAATGAAAGTTACAAAAAGAGCCTAAACTATAAAGGGAAACTACCATGACCTAAACAAGTACTTATTAGAAACAGACCGGGAAAAGGAGCTTAGAGGACAAGATTTAAATGTTATATATAAAAAATTCTGTGAACTTTATGAAATATGAGTCCAAAATTACATCCCACAGCACAAAGAAGCAGAAAAGAAAATAAAGAAATTGTTTAATACAGAATGTAGAAAAATCAAAAGAAAAAAGAGACTTGTTGTGGAATATGTTACAGAAGACACAATAGTGGGAGGGCATATAACAACTATAAACAGACAAGAAACTATTATACAAGAATCTACGAAGAAAGAATAGAAAAAAATGAATTTACTTACACTACAGAGGAGAAGGAAAAGAGGAGACATGTTTATGCTTTATAAATGCATATCAGGGAAGGAGAAAATAGACATAATTGAATATACAGTATAACCTATGGGGAAGCATCTGCAAGAGAACACCGCAAAAAAAAAAAAAAACTGCATAAAAAGAGAGG
The DNA here is from genome assembly GCA_018397915.1 of Birgus latro. Classification (NCBI taxonomy): domain Eukaryota; kingdom Metazoa; phylum Arthropoda; class Malacostraca; order Decapoda; family Coenobitidae; genus Birgus; species Birgus latro. The sequence continues at coordinate 4,686 of JAGKTI010028904.1, read as the reverse complement.
TGATACAGACGTAAGGAAATTTAGTTTCCCAAATAGGGCAATTGATCAGTGGAATGCACTATCGAATGAAATAGTGTGTGCCCAAACAATTCATAAAGTTAAGGATATATACAATAAAAATGGTTTAAAACACGGGAAAGTACGAGCTTGACTCATTCCTGTAAAGATACAATTAGGTATGAACACACACACACACACACACACACACACACACACACACACACACACATGCACTCCATCCGGTATGTAAAGGCTGGGAAATCGGAAAGGTAGTCAGAGAAGGAGAGACGAAGAGTTTAGCCAGGAGGATAGAGTAGGAAGGCAGCAGCAAACAGTGGCCATCTTTACTCTGTCATTGTGTCTCAGTAAAACCCACTTAACCCAAAATTGTCTATACATCATCTCCACTTACGAGGCAAGAGGGAAAGCTAGAAGGGACAGTGAGACAGAGCACGACTCACAAAGAGCCATCCAACGCCTCACGATTTTATCAACAGCTGCCCACGTTAATCTCCACTTTCTGAGCTGCGATTATCCACAAGGGCAGCATTATCAACTGGTATCTACGATACATGTACGATACACCTACAGTTTTTATCTAATTAACACCTCGACTACGTCTATCAACAATGGAAGGAGGCAGACAAATGATAATTGCTTCCCATTATCCATCTTATATTGTGATACAAGGAACTGAGATTATGTAATGCTGAGTAGTAGGATTCGAAACATAAAAAAAAAAAATGCAGTGAAAATGAGAAAAAGATGTACTGTCTCCCATCTCAGTTACGTTAGATAGAAGGAAGTGGAGCAACACGCTAAATAAAAGCTTCCCAAAACCCAGCCTTAGGGACGTTGCTTTAAAACCCCGCTTCTCCCACGCTATCTGAAATGCCACTTTACTTGAGCCGGATTAAGAATTTTTGTCGCGGATAGCCCTCAGAAGTTCGTGGCTTTATGAAAGGTAGATAAGAATTTTAAAAATTTCTGGAAGTCACACACACACACACACACACACACACACAAAAAACCTCCCCACCAAACCACTCCTCCCCCACACACAAAACCACAAAAACACCCCCCCCCCCCCCCCCCCCCCCCACACACACATATACCGGTTGTCCCGGGAGGAGAGAGCATAACGTTGGGAGATGGTAGATGAGGGAATTCTATGCAAAAAAGGTTAAATTAACATGAGTCCACATCCCATTTCTTACTGAACTACAGTTACATACTTCCTTATAGGAGAAATATGAAGTCATCAGTAATCGTAGCTCCGTAAAGGCTGAGATTTCGACAGAAGTCCATATAACTTTTTGGTAGAATTCTCTCATCCATCATTTCCAAAAGACTTGCCCTTTCCTCCCTGGACTTCCTGTATATAAACACACACTCACAAACACACACACAGAGGATTATAGTATACTGTATATAACTAACACTCCCATGCTCTTGTGTCTCAATGTCGTGAATAAAATCGTCTGGAATTTGCTGGAATTGAATACTAAAAATGCCCCTACCATATTAGGATTAATGGTATCAGCATTTCCTCCCTTTACTCATTCAACTGAATAAAATTGCCTGGCGTTTAGCTGCACCAGTACAATACGGTTGTCCAAAAAATCTTAAATCATATTGCTATTTTCCCATCTCTTACTGTAAGGTTCTGTTCCATGGTGAGAGAGAGGATAATTTTTTAAATGGGTCGTCGTCCCTTACACTGCCGGCGTCTTCAACTCCCGCTAACTAAGCACGGGTGGTTGAAATTAATTAACTTGATGAATCGATAGTGCAAAGGAATTTATCATCATTTCATCATTATTGGCAACGTCAAGTTTGCTTGTGAATAACAACTTGTAGCATGCTTCCAATCTTTGTTTGTTTGTTTGTTTGTTTTTCAATATTTATTTTATCCACGTAAAGACTTTCCCTGTTCTGTTGAGGAATCGAAATACTCCACTTTAAAATAACATAGAAAAGACCCAGTACTCATACAATTCTGTTACACCTCGAAGAGACAGTTTGTTGTGGTCTCTCCATTTGTAGTGATGAAGCTAGAAGTGGTCTTTATTAGCCCCTTAAAAATGATTTGTCTGTACGTGAACTGAACTAATATGAAGATAGCAAAAATAAAACAGAAAAATACACTGTCATAGTGATTAATTTCTCATCCTCTTCCATGATAGTTTCCTCCATCATATTTTTTCACCTTGCTTTGTTTTTCTTTTCACCCGAATCTGGATAACAGATTTGAGAGTTCATTCCCAGAGACCCAATATTTCTTAGTATCACACACTTTTACATGTCACCACTTCGATATAATTAACTTGATTATTGCAAATACTGCTAACGTACTAGGACCACCTCATTCGGAAGTGATGTAAAAGGAATATCGGGTGGTGTTCCTAAGACATGTTTGCGGGTTTTGTGGAAGATAAGCAAAATGTTTTTTAAAGAAAAATCGAAATAATTAAACTGCTTTCTGTTCCAGACTCGGATGGAAGTAGCATCCATTCGAACATCAGGCTACTTTCCGAACAAGTTTATTAGCTCGATATATTACTCTCCTCTCAGATAAAGACGAATCAGTCTAGGAATGATATTTGCTCCCTTTATCCCTCATAATAAAGACATAAGCAAGAGCCATGCACCACACAAAAATAAAATCGTTTCTGAATCTTATCATTATATTTGGACTGTCCAAATTCAAAACATGGGTTATAGCTTATCTCAATGGCGAATCTGATGTCAGGGTGAAAGAGTGATAGATGAAGAAATGACAGGTGAGGGGGCGACATGTCAAGGTGTGATAAGGTTGAGGGTGTGACGAGTGAAGGTGTGGGATGTAAGGGAGTGAAATGTGCTAGTGTGACAGGAGTGGGGGTGACAGGTGAGGATGTGATAGGTGAAGAGGTGATAGGTGGGGGTGACAGGTGAGGGTGTGACAGGTGTGGGGATAACAGGTGAGGGAGTGACAGCTATAGGGCGAGAGGTGTGGGGTGACAGTTGAGGGTGTGATAAGTGTGAGGTCGACAGATGATGGTGTGATAGGTGTGGAAGAGACTGGTGAGGGTGTGACAGGTGTGAAAAAGACAGGTGAGGGTGTGATAGGTGTGGAAGAGACTGGTGTTGGTGTTATATGTTTGGGGGTGAAAGCTGGGGTATGATGGTTGTGGGTGTGATAGATGTGGGGATGACAGGAATCGAGGTGAGACAGGTGGGAGTGACAGTTAAGCGTGTGACAGGTGAATGTTTAACAGGTGTGGAAGTGACACTTGAAGGTGTGACAGATGAGTGTTTGATAGTTGAGGATGTGATAACTGTGGGGGTATCAGGTGAGGATGTGCTATGTACGGATGTAACAGGTGTGGATGTTCCTGGTGTGGGAGTAAAAGACGGGGGCGTGATTTGTGTGGGAGTTATAGTTGAACATGTGATAGATGTGAGAATGACAGGTGTGGAGGTGACACAGGTGGGAGTGAAGGGTGAGGATGTGACAGGTGAGGGTGTAATACTGTAAGTGTTGGAGTGACACTTGAGGGTGTGTTAGGTGTGGGAGTGTCAGGTTAGGGTGTGATAGGTGTGGGAGTGACAGGCGAGGGTGTGATAGGGAAGTGAGTGACAGGTGAGGGTGTGAGAGGTGTGGGAGCTACAGGTGAGGATATGACAGGGGTAGGAGTGGCAGGTGAGGATAAGACAGGGATTGGAGTGTCAGGTGAGGGTGTGATAGGCGTGGGAGTGACGGGTGAGGGTATGACAGGAGTGGGAGTGACAGGTGAGGGTCTGAAGGGGGTGGGAGTGACAGATGAGGCTGCGATGGTTGTGCAAGTTTTAGGTGAGCGTGTGGCAAATGAGGGTATGGCACGAGTGGGAATGAAAGTCGAGGGTGTGACACGTGAGGATGTGACAAGTGTGGAAGTGAAAGGTGAGGGTGTGATAGGTATGGGAACTGCAGGTGAGAATGTGATAAGTATGGTAGTGAAAGGTAAGCGTGTGACCAATGAGGGTGTGACAGGCATGGGAGTTATAGGTGTGGGATGAAAAGCAAGAGTGTGACGAGTGGGGGGTGGCAGGAGTGGGTGCGGTATGTGTGGTAGTGATAGATGTGGGTATGATAGGTGTGGTAATGACAGGTGAGGGTGTGACAGGTGCGGTAATGACAGGTGAAGATGTGATAGCTGTGTGAGTGACAGGTGGGGGTGTTATTTGTGTGTAATGAAAGAAAGGGGACTGATAGGTGTGGGAGTGACAGGTGATGGTTTGACAGGTGTGCGAGTGACAGGTGAGGGGGTGATAAATGTGTGGGTGATAGATATGGGTATGATAAGTGGAGGGACAGGTGATAGTTTGACAGGTGTGCGAGTGACAGGTGAGGGAGTGATAAATGTGTGGGTGATAGATGTGTGTATGATGTGTGGAAGTGACAGGCGAGGGTGTAACAGGCGGGAGTAAAAGATGAGAGTGTGACTGGTGATAGGTGAGAGTAAGACCCATGTGGGAGAGATATATGAGAGCTTGACAGAAATGAGGGTGATAGGAGAGGATCTGGTATGTGTAGGAGAGACAGGTGCGAGTGTAATAGGTGTCAGCGTGAAAAATGGGGATGTGAGAGATGTGGGGGCAACAAGTGCGAAACTGACAGGTGAGGGTGTGAAAGGTGTGGTAGTTTTTTTTTTTTTTTTTTTT
>JAGKTI010028903.1:0-12806 GCA_018397915.1 Birgus latro | reverse complement strand
TCATCATCATCATCACCATGCTTTTTCCCACCTACGGGTGAAATGGGTAATGTCAGAAAATAACAGCAAACCAACCCCTAAATGCTCGGCAACACCATCATATAAACATGTCAGCAAGTAATGACTTCACAAGCCAAAACATACGCCACGAAACAATGGCAGAAGAAACCAATATCAGGAAAACTGGCGGCGGAGAGACAATTTCCAGACCATCACCGCAGACTTGAAACACACCTTCCTTTCCTTACCTCCCGACACCCTCCCTGGGGGGTGAGGAAGCCCGCTGCCTCCTGTTATTAAGACAAGCGAAGAATACACCTCGAGGGGGAACACGTCGCTCTCCGGTTACGAGCTCCGCGGGTCATAAGTTCGCCTCCTTGTGTCACCTAGGCGCTGAACTTCCCCGCTGCAAATTATCCTCCACTCTCAATTTATCGCGTCAGGGCGATCTCCATCCGCCCCCGAGATTCCCTCCTACGAATTTCGTTTTCTATCCCCCTGCCGCTCCGCCACCCAAAAATGCTCCTCGATATATTTCAGGTTCTTCTCCTCTCCGCTGATGACAAATGCTGGCAATATCGACGGTCGTTTTGGGGGAGGAAGGTGGGAGCAGGCGAGGGTTGACGGAGGCTAGAGACGGACACGGGAAGATGATGCGCCCCTGCAGGAGTCGGAATATTGCATGCAGGGTGGCAGGGGGGAGGCGGAAGGCGCGCCATAACGGTGGGGACGCCCTCACCCGGATAAGTATATTGTTTGGAGGTGCTGTCGCGGCGGGGGCTCTCACTTCCACATGATGTCTCCCCGGATTTGGTAGTCCTGATGGTGGTCGGGAATTCGTACACAGCACAAAAGATAATGTGAAATGTTCATCTCCTTTACTGCATCCATGTTTTGATTCTCGGTATTATATTAATTTTGTATGAGTACAATATAATTAAATATGCTGTCTAACCTAAAACAAGGCGGAACATGTAATTGTGGATGCAATAATTACTTTCCCGTTATTAAAAGTATCAGGTACTAAGAGCTCATAGTAATTTCAACAATTAAAAATGAAAAAAAATATCTGTCAAGTGGATATATCGCAGTTTACTACAAGGCTAAACACACGGACATAACGTAATAGCAACCATGAATGCTGGATGTCTGACGTGAGAGGGACAGAGGTGAGTGTGAAAATATCTGAACGGAGTCAGCTCTCAGATACGCTTTTTCCTAACTACCTCATCTCTGCATATGTCGCGCCAGTAATATCCTTTACCTTACTTCTGCAACTGTGTCGGTAACAAGAGGTCATAAATAACTTAAAAAGACAGGGTGCGAACACTGGCAAACACATGAAAAGACATACTACCGGCATCCACTTTAAATGTCCGGCATGGCTTGGACACGAGCCTCAAAATTCAGGTTTCCCGCATAATGAGATGAGAACGATAATCACCAAGCCAACGCAGCTCCGAAAGGTTATGTGAAAGTCGATCCAAATTCTCAGGAGTGGCCGGGGATTTTTCAATGATATACTACCACCAGGGGCAATGGTTCTGTCTCTTATCATTTTGGTCTTAAGTAGCCTACCCTCCGGCCGCTACATATCAAGGGGATAATAAGAGCTTTGATTTTTTCATCCACAAGAGGTAGAGGCAATGAAACGTTGAACTAGCAAGCGTCCAAGTGTATCATTACGCTAATGGACTCATGATAATTCTACCTGTCGCCAATCCAACGAGAAGAGGGAGTCTGTAAAATTCTTGGTATTGCCGAAACTTTATTTCCTTTATTATCTAAGGAAGGAGTGCGACGCCAGTATCAGCGGAATTGGAAAAAAAAAACAATATCACATGGAAACAACGCAAATTTACCATGCAGTTGAAAATCACTACGATAGAAACAACAACAACAACAACAACAACAACAACAACAATAATAATAATAATAAAAATAACAATTAGTAGTAGTCGTAGCCGTACTAGTCGTAGTCGTAGTAGTAGCAGTAGTAGTAGTAGTAGCAGTATAACAACAATAACAACAACAATAATAATAATAATAATAATAATCCATCCATCCACCGATCATCCAATCCTACGTTGCCCCATGAGAAGCGTAGGAGCCCGGGGCTAGGCAAGTTTGTCCTGACATTTAATAGAGTGACCAGCTTCACTCTTCCCTGAGTGGCATAATGTGAGCAATAAACCCCAACCACCCCATGGATATAAATCTTCATCGGCTCACTCCGACTGGAGCGCCGTAATTACCCACTAAACCACCAGGCGCCATAATTTGGTTATATGGTTACCATTTCCTGGAGTACAGGAAACCATTTGGTTTGTCGCTCAGTGCAGAGTCACCCATAGGCAGAAAGAGGAGGAAAGAATGGAGGAAAGAAGGACGGAAGAGGGAGTGTAAAGTCACCGTAGGCAGAAGGACGAGGAAAGAATGAAGGAAAGAAAGACAGAAGAGGATGGAAGGAAAGAAGGAAGGAGAGGAAAGGGCAGACACACGAGAGCAGCACTACATCGAATGAGTGGATGGTGAGCGCCCTCACCTAATAATAATAATAATAATGGAAATACTGACCAACAAATTTCGAGGCTGTGCACAAACAACACAAGTGGAAGAAATGAAAATCGCCAAACAGAAGCAGTGCAAAAAATATAAAGTGAAAGCAGCACAACAAACAATAAGAAGTGGAAGTAAGTGTTCATTCAGCACCTACTGAAAGATCCGCAGCGAACAATACAATATAATGGCAATTCAAACACAACAGCACTAGAAACAATCAGAGCAAAAATGTCACTAAAATATCACGCAGAAGCAATGATTAAATCTATTACAACAAGCAGTACAAAAACACAATTAAATAACAGCAGAACACAATAAAATATCAAACTAAGACAGGGTAAAACAGCAGTAAAAAATATATATATCTATAGTGAAAAGCAGATCAAAATACAGAAGTATTGCACAAGCAGTTAACAGTGTGTGGACGCATCAAGGAGGGTAGAGACTATAACTACTTTAACTGCTTCTGCTCGAGTAAGTAATCTGTATTATTCTTGCTAAGCCCAGACGATTGCCATTAGCTTTGTAAAGATCATTAGTAGTCGGGGGATAACATCAACCTCCCCCTCTCTTCCATTAACCTTTCTACAGGCTATTTTCTCTCCCTGTGCAAAAGTAAACCCGTCAAAAGGCACGGACATTACAAGTGAGTCATCGGTTTCAGTGGGTTAACTTGGGCTATAACTGCCATCCTCCAAACCTGAATGCTGAATCAGAACGAAAGACTTATACTTTAATATGGTGCCAGAGCGAAGAAATGCTACTGAAGGGATGTAGAGTCATAGTACCATCTTATTATGCCACTGAGGTGCGGTAAATATGCTGCAAAAGAACGATAATCTTTGCCAAGGAAAGATGGACGAATTATTGTTACAGAAGCAAGAGGAGGACTTGGTAGGGCAATATGGGCATGATTTGGTAGGGCAATAAAAGCAGGACTAGGTAGGAGAGTAAGGGGAGGATTACGAAGGAGAGTAAGGGCAGGACGAGATAGAAAAGTAAGGGCACGCCTATGTAGGAAAGTATGGGCAAGACAAGGTTGGGTAATAAAAGCAGGACTAGGTGGGAGAATAAGGGCAGACTCAAGTAGGAGAGTAAGGGCAGGACTAGATAGGAAAGCACTGTAAGGGCAGGATCAGGAAGGAAAGTAAGGGCAGGATCTGGAAGGAAAGTAAGGGCAGGATTAGGAAGGAATGTAACGGTAGGATTAGGAAGGAATGTAGGGGCAGGATTAGGAAGGACAGTAAAGGTAGGATTAGGCAGAAGGTTAAGGGCAGCACTAGGTCGGAAAGTAAGGGCAGGATTAGGTAGGCAAATTAGGAAGGAAAGTAAAGAATGGATCAGGTAGGAAGGTAAGGGCAGAACAATGGTGAGTACAGATGTATAGGCAGAGCTAGGCAGGGAAGTAAGGAAAGGACAAAGTAGGAGAGTAAAAGAAGAACTAAGGAAGACAATAAAAACAAGACTAGGGAGGAAAATGAGGGTAGGACTAGATAAGAAATAAGGGTAGGACTAGGTAGGAAAGCAAGGCAGAGATAAGGCAAGAAGACAAGGGTAGCATAAGGCAAGAGGACAAGGGCAAAACTAGGCAAGTGAGCAAGAGCACTAAGATGAGGCAGGAGGTGAGTTTCAGGCGCAGGGATGGGGAGGGGGCGTAGAGGTTATGCTTGGAGTTGGCTCACTGAAGCGGCCCATTCCCCGCCTCCACTAATACCCATCCTCTAATACCTGGCTTTACCAAGAGTCATTACCAGCCTTCAGGGCAAAAATGTGCCAGTCATAACAGTAATGGCATCTCCCCACCACCTCCTCCTCCTCCTCGCATCATCATCATCATCATCATCATCCTTCTCGTCTTTCCATCGCTTTCTCTCCTCCTCTTCTATTGCTTCTACTTTACTTTCCGGTGCTCCTCTTCTCTCGTCGTCGTCTCTTCCGCCTCCTCTGCTCATACTACCACCGCCATCATCATCATCATCATTTTCCCCTTCTCTTTCCTTTGCTTTCTTCTCTACCTGTTGCCACTCTTCTCTTCCTTGATTGTCTTCACCTTCCGTCTTTACCTTTTTTTTCCTTGTCCTCTTATTTTCTTCTTCACTTCCTCTTTCCGTCCATCCAACCTTGCATTGTTTTCTCCTCTACTCTTTACCTTCAATAACCGCCAAGGTTTTGTTTTACCCCTCGTTGGTTTGTTTGTTTGTCGGTCTGTCTGTTAGCATGATTACTCAAAAAGTTATAAACGGATTTAGATGAATTTTTGTGGAAGGGTAAGCCATGCGCCAAAGAAGAAATCACTAAATTCTGGGCCAGATCCGTACTTGGATCCGAAGTATCCTGCACAAAACCTCCAAAAGTTCTCAATGAACTTCAATGAAATTTTGCAGAAAGGTGGGCCATGGACCAAGAAAGAATTGACTAAATTTGAGAGTGGATCCGAATCCGGATCCTATATCCACGGATCCGGATCCGGGATTACTTAAAAAGTTATGAACAGATTTTGATGAAATTTTGTGGAAAATGGGCCATGGGCCAAGGAAGAAATGATAAAATTTTGGGACGGATCCGGATCCGGAGTATCCAGCATAATATCTAAGAAGTTCACAACGAATTTCAATGAAATTTTGTGGAAAGGTGGGCCATGGAAAGAATGAATTGATTAAATTTGGGGGAAGATCCGGATCCTATATGCACGGATCCGGATTCGGATCCTTTTTAATGGCAATGGCATTGGCGGAGGTATACACTATTTGAACGCTTTCCATCTTCTGCTCTTTTGTTACCCTCTCTGTTTTCTCTTCTTACTCTACCTCTTTTTCTCCTTTTATAGCTTCTTACCTTCTCTACTTTCCCTTATCTACCTTTTTCTTTTACTTTATAGTTACTTTACGATTGCCCTTATCTTCCTTGACTGCTTTATTTTTATCATTCTTCTCACTTCGTTCTTTTTCCATAAATCCTTTACTCTTCTACCCTTTTTCTCTCTTCTTTAATTGCTTTCACCTTACATTCTGCTTCTCCTTCCCTTTCCTTGCCTATTCCTTTACCTTCTCTTACTACTTTCTTCTTCACTTTCTCCTCTCATTTTATCAATTCCTTCTCTACAGTCTGCCTCTTCTTTTCTCCTATTTTCACATTTACTTTCTGCCCTCTCTTCTTCTAATACTTTCTTTACCGTCTTCCTTTCCTCCTCTGCAAATTTCCTCTCCCCTCCCCCTTTTTTTGAGTGCTCACTTCTTTCCTATTATGTTTTTCTCCTTTACCTCCTAAAATACTCTTCTTTCACTTTTTCGAACTTTTTCTTTTCCAACACTCTTATCGTTTTCTCCTTCACACCCCTCTCCTCTCCATTCATTACTTTCTCCTCTGCCATCTACTTGTCGCCCTCTTCAGTTACTCTCTCATCTACTCCCTCCTTATCAATCAATCCTTTCCCCTCTTCGGCTACTTTCTCCTTTAAGCCTGTCAGTCCGGGCAGGTAATTTAGTTTTATTTCTTGTTACCTTCGGACGATTGGTTAAGCATTGGAGAGATCATTCATAGAGACTGGATTAGACACAGTCTCCCTTAACCCGATCGCAGCCTGATTTCTCTCCGTAAGCTGAACAAAATCGTCGGAAGGCCGCAAGGAGGAGATAAAGAATACGTTATCGGGCTGAGAGAGTTAACCCTTCAGTAAGATTACGCTGTTTCAGGCTACCTTCCACCAGACGATTTTATTCAGCTTGCGGGTGCCCTCTCATGGTGAAAAGATTAAAAACAATTCTCGTTAATCTTCTTAATACAAAGACGTATTTTTATTTATTTATTTTTTCTTGCTGAAGAAAAACTGTAATCACCTTAGCCTCTTAGCTTCGAGGACTTACTTTTTTCCTCTCTTTTGTCGCTGTCTTCAAGCTCATATATTAAACTGAAGAGAGACATTTCGAGATGGAGGGGTTAGATACAGCCTTCACCAGTCCCTTCAGTACAAGATGTATTTCAACTCGAAGCGCAATCGTCTAAAAGGAAGATGAAAAAAGAAAAAAAAAAAAAGGCCACCATTGTAGTGAAGAGCACAGGGGAAATCTCTCTTAGTGAAGGGGTTTATAAACATTAGCCTCTTAATTCTTCTATTAGTTTATCCTTATTTCCCCCTTTCTTTAACTTCACTGTCTCTTCTTACACCTTTTCCGAAACTTCGCTATTTCTCCCAAATTCTCTTTTTCTCTTACCACTCCTCTTCTATAGCTTCCTCCTCTGTGTCCTACTTCCCCTCTTCTATAAAACTTTATTATTTCCTCTCATTTCTCATTATAACTTTTTCTCTTAGTCCTCCTCCTCCATTGGTACTCCCAGTTCCAGCTAACTTTTCCTGTCTCCAGCTACTTCTACTCTGTAACTCTGTTCTCTGTTTCTTCTTGAAATGTCTCTTTCTCTTAGCTTTTAATACTATTCTCTCTTACATCTCACCTATCTCATATTCGTATTACTTCCTCCTCTGTTCCCTCCTATTTTCTCACAATATTCCTTATCTTTTTCTTTACTTCCTTTTACATTATCGTGAGTTTCCTTTTCTTTCTCTTCCCTAACATTTTCCCATTTTTTAAGTACTTTTCTTTTAATATCTCCCATTTTCTCGAACTTCTCTGCTTTAATTTTCTCTCATTTCCTTTATAATTCTCCCATTCTCTTACGGTCCTTCCATTCCCTTCTTCCATCACTCTAAAGTCTCCTACTCAATCTTCCTGCTCTACCACGCACTTGGAAGAAACTTTTGACTCTTAAAAATTTTCCCCTCATCTTCTTCGTTCCTCCAGAGTTTCATCTTCGGAGTTTTCCTATCGTATTCCCCGTCGTCTCTCCTTTCCCATAACTTCTTTGCCGCATTTTTATCAACATTTTTCACTAATTCACCGATCCCCCTTCTCTCATCTCGCTTTCCCTCTCCCATCAAGGCAATCTTTTTCACTTTTTCTCCCTCCGCATTCACTCACCCAGTTCCATTCATCCACAGCCCTTGTTACCCTGTTCTCCTCCTCCCCTCTCCTATCTTCATCAGACGGCCGTGGAGCCAGCTGTGTGGGCAACAGATGGTCATTCATATTGCCTTCCCTCTCACCACCTATACCTACCCCCCTCTCTCTCACTCTGTCTTTCTCTCATCTATTGTTCTCTCTCATATTTCGTATCATCTACCAATACCCTTTGCTCTACCCACTGGCTCTATAATTCCTTAACCATTATCCTTATTCTCTGTATATTTGATGTCCCCCTCTGTCTCTATGTCCTTTACCTACGTCTCCCGAAGTAGCAGTAGTAGTAGCAGTAGGTGGTGGTGGTGGTGGTGGTGTGTGTGTGTGTGTGTGAAAGAGAAAGAGAGAGAGAGAGGATGGTTCAAACGTTTTCTTCATATCTTATTCCCTTACACCGATGACATTATTCCATTACTGCTACCCCCAGACCTTCTGTATTCGGTTTTGTAAAAAAGCTATTATTATTAGGCTATGATGATGATGATGATCATGACGATGACTATTATTATTAATACTCGCTTCCGCGTGATGTCAAAAGGCCAGAAATGAGTTATAGCTCGGGAACCAGTGGCTCTATTGGACTGGGAATTTTCTTCTTCAAGTTACAGCATTTTAACGGTACCTTGCTATTACAATAATTTCGCTACATGCGCCGGTCTTTGCTGTTATGGCAACTTCATTGCCCACGATAAAAGTGATTCACCTAAAGGCCCCCTTCAGCGGCCTTCGTTCCATGTCAAAAGGCCAGAAATGAGTCATAACTCGGGAACCGGTGGCCCGATTGGACTGGAAATTGTTTTTTCATCACAAACGGACAAACCAACAAACATACAGAAATCGGATCATTATAATACGGACTGTTATCACTGTTACCGTTATGAAATTGAGTACAATAGGTTGAAGCGGATGAACGGAAACTCTTAGAAGTTACTGTGATATAGCCACATTATTTACATAAATAGTCAAGTAACCCCAATGTACCTCGAGCACCGAATGAAAAGAAAGTGGAAAGAAAATAGTGGTAAATAGAAGATAGACTAACAAAAGTCTCGAAGTAAAGAGCAAATACAGAGGGTAGGTGGCGACGATGGGAGAGAAAACGCTAACTCAGAAAACTGCTCAGCTAGCTTTGAAGATGCTAACATTAACGGCACTGCTGTATCGTCAGACAAATAATTTCATGTCAACCATTCGAGGAAGAAAACACCTCTGGAACTGGGTATTGCGGCATCTAATCAACTGCAATGCTTGTAAATGCTAAGCTGAAGAAAACCCTGTAGACCTTGAAGTTATATAGGCATCAGGAAGCCAAACATGCAGTGGGAGAGTCGAGTTCAACCTAATCTTATATAGCATACACAGATAACTAATTGAGCAGCGATGTTCGAGATTGCAGAGAATCTCATTTCCATACAGAAAAGATGTCGTATTGATAACTCAACCAGTCGATAGCGACAAAGAGCTGCGGGTGACCACACAGGCAAGCACTACCCTAGAATTGGCAGAATGATGCATCGGAAACTACTAGCGATGGAGAAAACTTCAAATATCCAAGGCTTTTCTAAGTATACCAAACTCTAGGCAGTTGTCAAAACCACAGAATGAAAGTGGCTTTCAAACGTCAGTTTGAAGTCAAAAGTAATACCATGATCTTGTAATTCACGGGGACAATAGCTGGGTGCGGCCAACAAAGGTGTCCTATGTCTTATTCTTTCTTTATCCTCTCGGCATCGAACTGACATTCTCCAAGTCAGAATTTTGAGACTTGAGGACTGTATGACTCATCTACAACTGAATAAAAATTGTTGTTAGTTGAAATTTTAAAAAAGTACAGTTGGTGCAACCTTGAGAATGTTAATAGGGAAAGAATTACATTCTGAGGTGTCCTAGACTCACGCGCTGAAAACAGTCGTCTTGTGCTTGTCAATATCAAATAGCAGAGCTGAGTCATCGATGAGAGGGTGAAGCCCCAATCACCGTGGCTTAACCTTGCCTATACAGCCTTCCCACCCCTCGCCCTCTTTCCTGCACTCTCTCCTCGCCCTCTCCCCGTCCAATTTAGTCCTTTCATATCAACAGACTCCCAGCCACTCTTCAAAAGCTCTCGCCTCACATGACTCCGATATTACTTCCTTCTCGTCCTTCCCTAAGCTCTTCATCCAATCCTTTACCCTCTCCATATACAAAATTCCTCCGCTCCCTTTGTCGGAAGTTTACTTCCTTCCTTTCCAGTTACACTGTTCCTTTTTCCATCCATACCACCGATATATAGTGTTTTCTCTCTCTCTCTCTCTCTCTCTCTCTCTCTCTCTCTCTCTCTCTCTCTCTCTCTCTCTCTCTCTCTCTCTCTCTCTCTCTCTCTCTCCGTCATTGGAAACATCAATATATAGAAGACATTACCTTTATTAATAACGACGAGAAATGATCGCATGAATTACCCATAAATGATTAACTATACGCAAAAGACGCCACCTTTACTAATATCAACGCCATTTCATCATTCATCCATATATGATTCACTTGGCTGCTGATGGAACGTGCCATATTCACATTTCCTTACTCAAAAGTGATGAAAACCACACGGAAGGTTACATAAGGGACATTCTTAAGAGGACAGATATAGGTAACTCAAACCCTTCCTTGCAGCTGTTCGTGTACATTTTCTATCTTCTACGTAGTGTAATATCTGCAATGTGCACTCAAATTTGAACAAAACGTGCTGAAAAGGTGTGGTCAAAATTAAATGAATCGAATTTTGGGAAAGGCTGTAGTGTATGACTGCTCTCATCTTACTCTGAAATATTTGCAGTGTAGACGAACACTTCTCTTTACGTGTGGTAAACCTGTCTGTCTATACATCTTTCCTGCCTGTCTGTTTAGGTACCTACCTACATTTCCATCTATATATCTATCAATCTATCTGTTTACCAATCTACTTACCTACCTACTTCCGTATCT
The DNA here is from genome assembly GCA_018397915.1 of Birgus latro. Classification (NCBI taxonomy): domain Eukaryota; kingdom Metazoa; phylum Arthropoda; class Malacostraca; order Decapoda; family Coenobitidae; genus Birgus; species Birgus latro. The sequence goes on along the minus strand of JAGKTI010028903.1, from coordinate 2,274 downwards.
ATCTACCTGTCTGTTCAGGAAAGAATCAACCAAATATATATTTTTTTAATCAGATCAATTATTGGTTGGAGAAACAGCAAACCTTTTTTTAAATTTTATGACAACGTAACGTTAGTATTTTGTATGCAATGTTTTGAAAAAAAAAAAATGTGTGCTGAATCTGTGGTAAAAGGAATCTCCGATCGCACAACTGTTTTTAGATATTTTCGGTTGAATTAGTAAATAACTGACAGCGATCACAGGAGTTAATAAAAATTTCTTTGGGTGCTGCAGCAAGCAACAGCTCCCCTCGCTTCCCACCCATCCCCCCCCCCCCAAAAAAAATGACAGCCGAATTTGAACATGAGCAGACATTAAAGAATGGCGTAAACATCAAATGTACATACCACTACAACCATTATCCAAGAACTGGGAGAGGTCACTCACAGTGCACAGCTGGACGGCCACACAAGCACTCTCGAGTTCTGCCTATAAACACAAAAAGATCTCTAAAGTGCCACTGAGATGCAAGACGAAAGAAGTGAACGAACAGGAAGTCAATGAAGTGGCGTTCTGGCAATACTGGTAAGCTGAGATGCCTACTGTGATTTGGCAGTACTGAGAGAAATAAAAAAAATATATATATATATAGAGAGAGAGAGAAGAGAGTGCCTGGTTGATCCACGGTACAGAGAATACACAGAGCCACTGGGAAGGGGAAATCAGTTGAATGTAACTGCCATATGTAACCGAAGTCGTTGAGTTCTGAGCCATGTGTGGGATGCCAAAAGACAACCTGATTACTCAAACACAGACGATGCAATGGAGCGAGAACTTTTATCAAGCAGATTCTTAAAATCCCGTTGACTTCTTGCCATCTTCTAGCAATTTATTTCACCTTAGGATAGACATTCCAAACTGGAGGAGTTGGATACAGCCCTGGTAAACCGCCTCACTATGAGAGGCCGTTCCTAAGCTGAATCAAAGTCTCTGGCAGCAGCAAAAGCAACATATAATGTCACCTTGATTAAAGGGGTTCAACTTCTCTACGAGGACGTTCAGTGTGATGTCAGTATTTCCAGATGACCTATACATTCATGGAAAACTATTAAAAATGGAGGGGTTAAATGTAAAATTCCTTCAGTAGTAAAGGTCTACGTAGAACTAAGCTGTCTGACAGTAGTAACAGGAAAACATAACCTTCGTCCTCAAAGCAAAAGTGATTAAAAAGGAATATTCAAAGATGTAAGTAAGCCCTCATGTTTTGACCATCATTTTCAGAACACCTGTTGGTTGTTTTAGCTCCAGACTCACGCAGAAGTAAACCCGATGGACAGCAGAAATTTGGTCATTTTAACTAATCGCTTCTAGAATTCAGTTGTTGTAATTACTGGTTGTATTCTAAATAGCTCTGTATATTTCGTAATTCAAATTTCCTAGCGATTTGTTCGGCACGTTACACACCAGCATTACTTGTATGTTACTGGTCCAAATTATGACGATATTTAAACGATGTCGATATCAAGGGCATACAAGAGAATGCTAAAGTCTACAAAGTAAACTAAATATCAAAGGATAAGGCGCTACAAAAGTCATCCATCACACCAACAATACGAATCAGATTTTACGAGACGGCCCAGTCAGACTGAAAGGACAAGTCTGTTTCCGATTCCCCCTCGTCCCTGTTGACCCAGCATTACCAACTGGCACCTTGTTGCGACACTGATTACCGTAGGTCGTGTTCTAGGGGAAAATTGTGACAGCTAAAATTGTCTGTCTGCTGTGATAGGTCTTGTGCAACTACCTCCATCTCCATCTCCATGCGTATGAGACGCATGGGGGTAGATGCACTATGGTGTCAGGGGCAGCACTGTAATGATGACAGCAAAAGCGAGAGGGGGTAATGTGAGAACTGAATTTTCCATTGGTACTAATGCAAAACAAGAAAATATAGATTTCACACTCTAGCTTGGTGGATCTTGTTTGTGAGTAGAGTAGCCTTCGCTGGACGGATTTATGGATGTAATCCCTTTAGGACCTTGTTGAATAGCTGTGATGGACGTGTGGTTTGTGAATATTCCCGAACAAAGTAGGGTAGTGGTGAAGGGGGAGAGCCAATATAGGAAGACGTGATAGAAGAAACTGTCTGCCTCTTGTGTTCATGTGATCCTTCATTTGGGGTGCTTTTATTACTTGATGGAGGTGGTCCCTGTGTATATGGTCTGGTACTGTACATCAGGTTATTATTCATAAGACACTGTGTGTGTGTGTGTGTGTGTGTGTGTGTGTGTGTGT